>VZUI01032393.1:0-47047 GCA_013401135.1 Cettia cetti
GACCTGGGACAGGCTTGTTGCCACAGGTCCACCAGGGTGGATGCAGGTACAACAGAGGGCCCTGCATTGCTAGGGAACGGCCTCCCGCAAGAGCAAAGCAGCATCTTCTAGGAGTGAAGCCCGAGCTTGTGAACCAGGCCATCAGCTCAGCAGACACCAAAGGGCTTCCTCCACTCCTAAACCTCAGCTACAGGAGTCCCTACTTTTACTCAGCATCTGCTACTTTTTCAGCATTGCTCATCCATCAGATCAAGACTGACCCCATTCTATAGTGATTTACCACAGAAACATCCTTAAGCATTAAATACCTGGAAGCAATTAATACTTATGCAGCCAAGTATTTTTAAAAAAGTATAAATACTAAAGGTGCCAGTGTTTTCCAACTATTAACTCTTTTAAGGTCAAGGCAGGCTGAGTACTTCATTTACCTTGCATCAGCTGCAGTGCCAGGCTCAAAGTGCAATACACCTAAGTTGGAACCTGGTAAAATGTTTGAACCAAATACAGTTCCCTTTGTTTTGCTGCAGGTTTGACTTATGGAGTGAGACTTACTTTGTGTGGTACTTAAGTCCCAGGTGTTAATTCATAAACTCAGTCTAAACACAGATCCCACTTAGCATAGGAAAGCACGGTGTGTTGCCATCATCATCCTTCTCACTTTGTAAAGCTCAGGATAGCTCTTAGAGCTGGTATGTGCTACCAGACACAGGCTCAGTGCTGCTTAAAAAGCAAAAGCAATAAAATGTGTTTCATACCTCAAATATCTATGATATCTCAAACAGCTGAGACATGGCTGTGTCCTCCCTTGTGGATTAAAGGCCAAATCCAGGTCTTGGTGCAGTCACTGATCTACCAGTCTTGTCATGTCATGTGGATTCCCATTACATACTTTTACACTAACCTCAGCTTTGAAGGGCTGTTAGGCACAAAGTAAGCTGCTGGTTATGATTCAGCACAGTTTGTTTCTATCATTTATCCTTGTGTAAAGGCTCATATCGCAAAACCAAATTGGGTTCCTACTGCTAAAAACCTCCCTTCCTTCCCAGTCTTGTTCTTTGATTACATGCGAACACATTCAAGAGAGAGCTATCCACGTTTCCTGCTTTGGAATCGATTGGGAGCATCTTGATTCCTAAAGATCAACCCGTTCTCTGAGTTTATTTACACCCAGATGTGCCACACTGCCTGGGGCATCCCAAATCTGAGGTTCATTGCTGTGAAGGCACAGAAGAATCTGGCATTTAATAACATTAAATTCAGGAAACTAGGAATGCACATTACTTTCCTTTGTTCAACACAGGCAGTTAAAAATAAAGTTACAAACTTCAAGTCAACTGGCATGACCCGAGAACATAAAATATTTAGAAATCTGCTTCCCATCTCAAAACAGCAACTCATTTGCCTTCACATGGTCCACTGAGAGTCAATTACAAAAAATTAACACCAAACAGAAGTGTCTTTTGTCTTTGTTTGGGATCGTTTGTCTTTTTTGCTAAGCCAGCCAGTCCAGATAGGCCTTTTCAGAACACACCACTGTGTTGCTGGGTGATGGTCCAGTCAGGACACAGGGAGAACCAACCACTCACCCAAGAACTTCTTCCAGATGTCCCTGCTGTTACACAGGTCCTTGCTGAAACAAGCAAGAGCTTACCCCAGCCTGAAACAGACGTACAGCAACATCCAAACTGCTCTCCTGCAATACTTGTTTTGTAAATGTGCATTCTGCTTTTCTTCACTGCATTACTGGCAGCTCTGAGGAGATACTGGAAAGTCCATCAGGATTTGTTATTAAAGCCCACAGGTTTCCACGTGGATCTTCAGCAGAGAGGGATACTCAGCTCTTCTGCTTCCCCACCCAGTTCTTGGAGCTCAGCCAGCTTTCCCTACAGAGACTGGAACTGTGGGTAATTGAGCACTGCTGATCCATATAGGAGAAGATAATAAAATGCCAAGAAACAATGTTCCATGGCATGTGGGATGCAGATGAAATGGAAAACTGAAGCTGAAATTGAATTTTTTTCCAAATCCTTTAAGAACCTGTTCCCAACTGAATTCCTGTTGGTTTCTTAACTCAAAGGTCCTCCCAGACTCAGCACTGTACTTGGAAGAACTCCAAAATCCACACCAATTGCTTCAATTAAAACAGCAAATACAAGCACAAAAATACATCCTCTTTGTTGAGCTGAAAGCACGGGGTTAGTGCAGGGCAGGTAAGGATTCAAATGCCTGAGGATGTCACTTTAGGAAATATTTCACACAATATTTCCCAAGGTAGGGCTCTGGATAGGGAAGCACAAAGCTGCTCATGTGAAGACCAGTATTTGTTAACAAAAAACCAGTAAAAGGGCAATGAGGATGAAACAGCTAGGATCCCAAAGTAGCACAAGGCAAAACCTGGCTGGGAATACAGTACTCAAGGCAAGGTATGAGTTAATGCCTCACCCAAAACTAAAAGACAGCTTAAGTTTTAGAGCAGACCAGAAATCTCAAAGTTATCATCTTGTTAGAACAGGACAGAGTCAAATTTACTGTATTTGACAGAGATTTGATACTGACACAGACTGCCAATGCCCACATTGCTCCTCTCCTATTACCATTCTTTGGGTACATAATAACCCTTTAATTATGTCCAAGTTCCATTTCTCCAGGCAGGGTTGTGTGCTACCTACAAGTGCAGACATGCACAATACAAACATAGAAGGGAAATTTTCACTCAGCTGTTTAAACACTTTACACCAAGGAATCTTTTAAGAGATCTGAGGGATTTTTTTTAATACAGTACCATACAATTGCTGCACACAAAGCTATCGAGGCATAAATTATTGCAGTAATCCTTAATTAGCTCTATCCAAATTAGGCCAGTAGGAATTCATTAAAAAACCTCACCAAACCACACCTTTATTCAGCACAAAATCTAAAAAGTCAAGTGCACAAGGTCAGTGTAAACATGTTCTTTAATATCACTGAATATAAATTTAGCAATCCAAGTCTTAGATGGGTTTCAAATAAATAAACATTTTGAGAAAGTGTTTACGTATCAAGGGTGCTCTCAAGGCAGCAGAGCACAGTTTGTAATTCCTCCCTGCTAACACCCCCTCACCAAGAGAATGTACAGTAGGCAGTGCACACTGGAAAAACAATCACAACACAAGGGCACACTCACCAGCTCCATGGAACCTCTGGACAGGATTTTAGAAAGGGGGGAAGAAGTAAATGGAGACATGCACTGCCCTTTAAAGCACCACTCTTCCTCCACAGCCTTTTCACCAACATAACACAGATGGCAAGAGAACTCATGTTTGCTTCCAAAATCTACTCTCAGCTCAAAGATTAACAGAGCACTGCTCTGACAGAATTATTCTTCAAGCTGACAGTGCAGCACAATGCATCACCCCCCTCCCAGCTGGGCTCTGCTCCTACTCTAACCTTGAATTTCCTCTCCCATCACTGCAAAAGTAAGCCAGAAGGCTTAAGGACAGGTAAGAACTGGTATTTCTTGCAGACCCTGGCCCAGTGTACTGAAATGGAGCAAAGACGTGACAGGTCTCAAGATGCAGGGTTACCCAGACAAACATCTGGTGTCCTATGTCACTCAAATAAAACCTTCCAAAAGTCAAAATACTTCCTCAAAGCGCAGATTTGTCTTTGTTAAAGAATTATTCTGCTGTAAAAATATGCCTGATGTGAAATTTTTCACATCAGAACAAGAAGATTTAACAATCCAGAAAGAACAAGGAAAAAAAATCAATTATAAACATGCCACAAAAATGTTTGCAAGAGAGTTACTGCAAAACTTTTCTTTCACTTTCATCAAAGTATTTTCTCTCTGTACATACAGGCTGGGCAGTCTTCCACTCTCTGTCCTCTAGTTCAACATGCATTAGATCTGTCATAAGCACTGCAGTACTCAGAGAATTGTTTCTTCTCCATTTCTAACACACCTGAAAAAAATTCTGCTTCGAGTCAATTTAAAAAAAATGTACTATGTAATACTGCTGTGTATGCTGTGTACCTACTGAATAAATATTGCAGGAGTTAAAGGATTGATTCACTGCTAGCTGGGCTTTGACAAAATTGGAGTGGGGCTGACATACACTGGATACTTCACACTTCTGAGTGGGGGACGCTGCAACATTTAACAGATATGGAATAAAATAAATCTTAGCTCTAAAACTGTCAGTACACAGGATTCCCAAGTTGTTCTGAACACAGGAGGGTGATCAGTTTTCCAGGAAAGCCACATAGTCAGTCAATCTGGCCAACTGCTGTTCATTGGGGATTGGTGGGACTGGAGCAGGTTCTATAAAGATAAATGGAACATTAATGAAATTTAGAAAGCAAATCCATCAGCAGTACCATCCATCATAACAGAAAGGGAAAAAAAATGAATGCATCTGACTTTCAACAGCCTTCTGGGGGCACATCTTAACTGTATCTCCTCCCTACACAGCTGCAGCTGACAACTTTTGTTATCTGTACCATTCAACAGCCCAAGAGTTACTAACCACAAAAACTGCTGCGACAAGTTCCACTTGTCAGCAGCCTCCAGAATTTCTGTGCACACACTGCAGTCTGAGTAATGAGGGCTGACAGTATTCTGAGAAAAACACTCCTGGAGCTCTCTGGATGCTCCTTTCCTTGCAAGCTGCCATTCTGAAGACTCCAAACAAACAGATCTGGTGGGTGAGCAGACCAACAGAACACACAGGAGCTCTGCTATGGAAGTGGGAACCTCAGGAATCTCAGGCACTGCTTAAAGCATGAGGGAGTGAGAAGACAGAGGGAAAAGCACATTTACATAGCACCTGATTGGGGTGGGCTGTTGTTCTTTAAATTAGAGGGGCCAGTGAGAACATTCACTTCTCTATGACTCAATTCCCACTCAGTGGTGCTGCTGACACTGCTTATGCAAGTTTAGCTAAATCCATGATATATAAACAAAAATACCTGATGAAGGAATAAATCTGTTAAAGGAAGCTTCCAGCACACCTAGAGAAAAACATACGAAATCAGCCCAGTGGAACAGTTTTAAATAGTTCTATGCAACAAAACATGGATCAAAAGCTAATTAAAATTAAATCTGTTTATTCATCACACTTGACTTTATAAGTAAAAAGCAGAATACCCAAGGCTTAGCTGCTTCAAAAGAACCTCTTTCTTTGGCCTGAATAGTAGTTCTTGCACTCACTTTTGGAAAAAAAACACATGTAAGGAATTCCCAGTTTTTTTAAGCTCTGCATGTTTTGCAACCAGTTCATAAAGATCCCACCTGATCATATGTAAAATCTCTGGGCTCTGGTTGGCTTTGTGCCCCTTAGGGGCGAATTTCAACACCTGGCACCTGTTTATTACGGGCTCTGAACACCCAAAAACTCTGCCCATACAAACAGTGCCACTTCTTAGTCTGACAGATCTTGCCCTTTTGGATATGCTATCATTTGGCTCCTTCTGCCAGAACTGCACAGAGCAGTTTCAGAGCAGTTGTTTCACCCTGCTTTTATAGCTCAATATTTATTTTTGCCTCAGCCAGCCACAGATACAGCTTTAGGAAATAAAAAAGGCAAGTATTTCTGCAGACCAAGCTCTGCAGGCACAGACATTCTGTTACCAACACCATGCGAGTGCAGAAAAGAAGATTTAAATTTTGAAAGCAAAGGAAAATACACCAAAAAATGGAGCTCCTCAGAACAGAAAGATTCACTAAATCCCTGCCTGAAGAAGTTCTAATTCTCCTGAAGGAAAAAAAAAAATCTCAGTTTTTTTTTACTCATCTTTATTAAGTTAAGACATGTCATTTGAGGTTATCCAGTTTATGTTTCACAGAGGCAGAGCCAGCAGCAGAGGAGAAGGAGCAATCACAGCACATCCTGTCTGCTTTTGTTGAAACAAGTTCATGTGAGGATGTAGCTTAATCCAAACCCAACCCACCACTTTGTACTTTCCTCATATTTTATACAAGCCCCGTGTTCACAGGCAGCAGAGTGTCCAAAAAGTATCTAACAGAACCCTGTGCAAAGCTGTAATTAAAAACCTAACACCTAATTCCTAGAGAAATTCCTAGAAAATGCTGAATGTTTCTTGAAGTAACAGCTCCACCTACCTGGCTTTTTAGGCATCACCATGCGAGTTGCAAAGTCTGCTTGCCAGCCCTGTTCTAGCACACCTGGAAGGGCATTTGTAAGATAAAGAAGGGGAGAATAAACAAGGATAATTAACAGCAAATAATTTTTTTAAAAAATCAAACCATTATCCAGAAGCAAGGCTTTTTTTTCCTCTAATCACTGCCTAATCATTTAAAAGCCTCAGAATTTGTAGATACATTTTTATCAATCACCCCTTAGAGCTCTCTGAGCTCATCATCAGTATGAAAATTACCCAGGGAATAATGCCAAGTACCTTTCACAGCTTCTTCCACAGGAAGGCCAACAAAGGCTGCAAAATCATCTGCAACTATGGATGTGTAAGCCTGGGAAACCAGTCCAAAGGCTCGTCTCCTGGTTGCATCTAGGGAGAGAGGAACACAGGACACAAGAGACTCATCTCCAGAGCTGGGAAATCTGAGAACATTTCCTCAATTCTGTCACCTTTGGAAAAAATCACTACCAGCCTTCAAGTGAGCACCTCAGGAGTTTCCCCTCCCTTCCCACAGTTCACAGTCTGCAGCAAGAGACAACAAGTTGTTCTCTGCCAGGACAAACCCCCTCAGAGCCCACACTGAGCCTCCAAATGCAGCCTGCAGCAAACTGGGCTCTACCACCAGCACACAAAACACTTCAGGGAAATCTGCATCTGATGGCATTCTCTGTTTGCAATATGCCAGCAATTAGTTAATTATTAATGGCACCTAAAAATCAGTTGTTCCTCAAGCTACAGAGACTTAGTTATTGCAAAGCACCTCTTTTTAGCAGTCTGCACTGCCCTCTAGGAGCAAGAATTTGCATGTCACCATTACACAGGATAGAAAACATGTCACAGAAAAACCTTTTTGTACGTCCTACAAGGTTCTGAAATGCCAGGTTCCCTGAATCACTGGTCAGAAGTCTGAGGAAACTGGGTAATTAATGGCCTGCTTTGCTCTCACAGAAAAAAACCAAGTGGTTTATGAAATTCCAGTGTCAAAGAATATACAGAAACAAAATCTTACTAAACCAAATTTGTTTCTGCAAGGTTTTGTAATGAGCTTTTTATTTACACCCAATACCTCAAAACCTTGTAGTAAAACCTGTGAGAACTCGGCAAGAGTTTTCCTGAGCACTTCTGATTTTTCCCAATCAACAGTTTGCCTGTTTGTGTTGGAGCAGACATAAATAATTCCAGGCAATCCCCTGCTCCCCACACAAGCTCAGCTTGTACCTCTGAGCGCTTCCATGATTGGCTGGATGGTCTCAGACCACTGATGTGCACTGATTGCTGCGTAGATTCCTGGGAAATCCCTCTGCCAGATTCTTTGTCCCACTGACCAAACTGCACCAAGTTCAGCATTTGCCTGTTGTGACCAAAAACAAAAACAAACAAAACCAAACAAACCCCAGTGTTAATCCAGGAGAAAATCCTCTACACTGACCATGTGTATAAACCCACTTCCACCCCCAACATTGCTGTGCAACAAAACCAGCAGGATTCCCAGTTGGATTTGGCCCAGTGCTCACAGATTTGATAGCAGGAGGGATTCTTTTCCAGAGATAACGTGCGTTATTCCTAAAAACAAAAGATAAAAACACTTTTCAGTCACCAATTGAGACACCTCAAGGCTTGTCCAGATGCTGTACTGAACACCCTCAGTGCTTTAAAGTATTCTTTTAGGAAGGAATACTGGACACTGAAGTGGGAAAACAGAGCTGCTCTCCAGCACTGTTGTAACACAACAAACAGTTCATTAACACCAGTTTGGGGAAGCAATTTCTCCCTAAAAACCCCAAGTTTAGTGCATCAAGTACACACAGGGACATGGAATAACCCTCCAGACCAAATTCCCAGGATCTCTGCTCCCTGCATATTTAGCTCCTTCAAGCCAACAGTACCCCTCATGGTTAACATGGATGGTCCAGAGTTATCCTGCTGGAATTTAAACACAAGGAACAATCCAACCCAAAACAAATGCAGCTCTGAACAGCTACAAAACACTGAAATGTTTAACACTTCCCAGAGGAGCCAATTTCACCACTTAAGGAGCTTTATTCCCAAATTTCCCCACAGTTCAAATGGGTGGGGAAGAGCAAGGAAAGGAGAAGTTTTCCTGCCAGATCAAGGGGTGAGAGAGACTTACTCCCAGGAATATTATTATTATTGGGTTTTTTTGTAAACACAGCGTTTTTATTAATCCCACAGCCCATTCCCAACATGCTGGTGACAAACCCAGTGTCACAGGCTGGGACAAGCCACTTACATGTCATTGTGCAACAGGTACAGAGCCAGCAGCTGCCCGTAGACCAGGGGTGTGGCAATTCCTCCAGGGGCCTGAAAACAAACACGGATTCTTGAGCTGCAGACTCTGAAGAGGGGTGTGATACAGAACACAGCAGGAAGCCAAGTCTTATAAAAACTGAACACTCCAAAACGACTGATTTATATATATATATATATATATATATATATATATATATATATATATTTTTTTTTTTTTTTACATAACAGGCCTGTGCAATTTTTGGGGGGGAATAAAAGAAGGCTACATCTTCCATTGCTCTTTTCCTATGCTCATGAGAGTGGCAGCTGTTGAAAGTGAAACTAAATCACCTCGACTTAGTTTACCTTCAGATGAACTTCAACTCAAGCCACTCGGCCACAGCAAAGCTTCTCTGTCCCTCCCAAAAAACCTAAGCTAAGCCTCAGCCCCTGCCACACTTCAGCAGAGCCCACAGATCTCTAAAGGAGGAAACAAACGACTGATTAAAAAAAAAAAAAAAGCTGTAAAATTTTGAAAGTCTGCAATAACCTGAAAGCTACAAAGATTTCCAGTAAGGCTTCAGGCCTTTTATGAAGGGACAACAGAACGTTAAACAGCACGGAGGGAGCTTCCAGTGAAAGCTGCCACAATAAAACTCGATCTAAGGGTAATTCCCCAAGCCTGGCGCAGGGCTCCCTTTTCCTGATCAATATTTTCCTTTTCTCAGCCACGAGAAGGACAGAAACACACAGACTACACCCCCTTTGAGACAACGCGAATAATTATACGGACATACCCAGTTCTCTGCAGGCTGCGAGTTTCTGAAGGGCTCTCTGGCGAGCCCAAGGGGCAAGTTCAAACACTGAACCCTCCCCCGCTCACACACGCTCCCACGCACCCTCCCCGTCTCACACGCAGACCCGCCCCGCCTCGCGGCACCTCCAGCTCCTGCGTCTCGCACTGCTCCAGGAGCCGCCTGAAGCTCACGGAGCTCTCGGCCATCACCGCCACCGGCATCTTCCCCTCACGGCGCCGCCCGCCCGCAGCAGGCGCCCGCGCTCTGACGTCACTTCCGCCACCGCCCCAGCACCTTCCGCCCGCCTCTCAATGGTCCTGGAGGACCGGGGGCGTGGCCAAGGCCGGGGGCGTGGCCATGGCCGTGAGCGCGTGGTCAATGCAGGGGCGTGGCCAAGGCATGACGAGCCGATGCTGTGGGCGTGGCCAAGGGGGGCGCGGCCAAACCCTGTGAGGCGCTGAGGGCGGTGCGCGGCATTTGAGGGTGGCGGTGATTAAAGCCCCTTTAAATCCCTCTATTTTCTGTGCAATAAGCAAAGTTTCCGCGTCATAAAAAGAGCTGACTGTGCCTGGCGAGCAACACGGAGATCCACGTTCGGTTTTCTCTCCGCGTTTGTCGCGTTACGGAATGCGTGAGACGGGCGTCCTCCATCCCTTATTGCACATTACATGTACATAAGGGATATTCTCAAGGCATAGGAAATGCTTTTCCAGCTCTGTGCCTGTTTCTGGTGGGTTTTAAAAGTAGTTTTACCCAGTTTAGCTGGGTTTCTTTTTCTTTGTTCCCTATGAAATCCTCTGCTTGCAGAGAAAACAGGGCTACTGGAGATAGGTCATAGGATCATGGAATATCCTGAGATGACGCACAAGGATGACCAAGTTCAACCCCTGGACCTCCACAGGCACCCCAACAATCCCACCCTGTGCCTTAGAGCATTGTCCATCCATTCCTTGAGCCCAGTCAGCCTCAGGAATGTGACCATTCCCCAGGGAGCCTTGTTCAGAGCTCATCCAGCCTAAACCTCCCCTGACCCAGCTCCAGTATGTACCCAATAAATATTCAATATAAATACAAGGAAGCATCTGTATCCGTGCTTCTATCCTATAAAAGAGCCCACAATACACTAAAACATCATTTAACAGCACAAGTGCTATTTTAGAAGTGAAACCATCCCTCAGCCGTGGCCTTTCCATGGCTTCCCATCCCCAGTGATGGTCCCATCCCATCCCCTGGTCCCATCCAGCACCAGGACCCCCAGCCCTGAATTAGCCCAGAATTTATGGCTATATTTATGGCCCTATTTATGGCTTGGAATGGGGTTGGATGTGTTTGCAGCCCAGTTTGAGGCATAGGAAGTGATGGGAAATGGCAAAATTGTCTCCAAATCTATGAAATTACTGGACCACGGATGTAAATTAGTATTTTTAGGGTCAAGTCAACCTCAGGGGCTCATTTTCTGCAAAACTTTGCTCTCTGATACAACGCATTTGCTTTCCACCATCGTCCTCTGCCCCATATTCCTTGAACAAAGCCTGATCCCAGTGCTTCTCACCATCTTCCAGCTCCAGCACTGCCCTAAAAATCATTCCCCAAACAATTTCTTCTTCATCCAGAGTATTTTCTCAAGCCATGCTGAAGAGCTGCACCACCTCGGTGCAAAATTCCTGTGTTCTCCACACTTTTTGGGGTGAAAAAAAAAAAAAAGAGTGGCGTAAATCCTGATCCTTTTGCTATGGAGTCTCCGTGCTCCGGGAGAGGGTCTGGCTGTGGAAAAACAAAACTAAACGTGTGTTTGTGTTCGTTTTGGGATTCGCCCGAGGCACAGCATCTTGGAGGAAGGCTCCAGGCGATGGCACTGCTGCTCCGCCGGTTCAGGCGTTACTTTTTCCCGGGAAACAATCTCTCATCCCGCTCCCGTCCCCGCCAGCCGCATCGATCCCGACGGCCCTTTGTTGCCGCCAGCTCTGTGCCAGCGTCGCTTTGACATTCGGACATCTGAGAGGAGCACTGTCCTCACCTTTTGCTCCTATTCCCAATTATCTCGTGTTTTCGGGAGGCGAGGAGGGGAGCAAAGCGGGCGGCAGCTTGTGATGATGCCGGTGGGGGACCTTCCCTCAGGGTTGGGGTCAGAGCATCCCGGATTGCCACCGGGAACAGGTTGATTTGGGAAGGATTCGTCTACTGCGGGGATGTCAGGCGCTGCAATCCCACATCCCGATGCCATCGTCCTTCCTGGTAGTTCCAGGTGGGAAGGCATGAGCCGGTCCCCGGCACCTCTGGCTGTGTTGGGCCTGGGCAAAATCGCAGCCCCTGTCTACGGTCCTGCTCCCTGCCGGGAGATCATTTCTTTTGCGGGAAAAAAAAACCCTGTAAAAATGGAATAGAGGAGAGGTTTCCTCAAGAGGGCACTAGCTGCAAGAGAAACTGCCTCAAAATCCAAGGAAACTGGACACCCAAACATCCCACTGTCCTTTCCACCCGAGGGACTCTTTTTTGGGGGGAAATTCAGCTTTTTTAAAAATACTTTGTTTTGCTTTTTATTTTTCTTTTGGAACAGCAGAGGAAGTGTTGCTTCCCACTGTGCTGAGCTGAGTCCCCCAGATCCAACAGCCCCTCTCTGGAAGCAATTCCCTGGCATGGAATCAGCCAGAATCTACCCTTTTGCAAGCATATGCTGCATCCTCTCCTCTCTCTTTCCCCCCGCATTTTCAAAAGCTGTTTAAGGCTGTGGTAACATTTTCAAGGAAGAAACATGCCAGAAGGGAATACACTTCTTTTCGAGTCACCAAGATAAAATACAGCAAGTTTATTGTATTTTCAGGGTTGCTATAAATCCGGGAGGTTCAGGAGATGTTCCTGGGGTTGTTTGGAGCTTGGCCTCGGTATGGTGGCATCATCCAGGACCTCTGGACAGTGATGGAGACTGCCTGAGCCAGCATCCCAGAAAACCACGGGGTCATTTATTTCACTCAGGAGTTTCTCCTCAATTCAGACACCAAAAGAAGAGGCGAGACTCATAAAACAGCTGAGCACGTTGGAAAATCTATCCCACTGGCAAAGCTAACCCCGTTAAATTAACGGGAAGGCTCCTTGACTTGACAGCATCCTGATTTTTCTTTGGCCCACAGGCTTCAAAAGCACTTAAAGACGTGGCCGCCAGCTGCTGCAGAAGTGTAAAGTAAATTTAATGTGATTTTTATTCAGCTCCTGGTGATGATGGCAGGAAGATCTCAGCAACTCCTTTGTGCCTTGCATGAATTTTAAAGCAGGGGAGGAAATGGATCCCAGTTCTGCCACCCTGGACAGTCCCAAGTAGCTTTCAAAGCAATACCAAGGCATTTCCAAGAAAAATTAGCAGAGATTTCGTGACAGGCCTTCATTTTCCCAGTCGTTTCCATGTGCTGCTGCCTGTGATCTGGAGGTACCCTCTGGAAAGATGATTGCAAGTGGTTTCCCTTTCTCATCTGCTTCCAAAGCTTTGTAGGGGAACAAAAGACTCATGATGGGGGAATTAAGATGCAACGGGGTGATATGGAACAATAGGACAGTAATTTATTGTGAAAGCTAGAGAAAACGGTGCTAAAGGGTCAAGCTGAACCTCTCCACACCCTTCCCATTCCCTCAACAGCCTGATTGGCACTAGCTGGGCTGATCTGAGAAAAAGCTGGATCCAAACACATTATTTCCTTCCCCGACATCAAAGGGAACAGCTCCTCGTTTTTAGGAGCTGCACCCATGAAAGGAAATGGCAAGCGGCCGATGGGAAATTATCATTGCTTTTCCCCCAAACAAGCTTTTTAATCTATTGCATTTCCATAGGGGCATTAGTTTAAACTCCAATAAACAAGAAACTATCTGGGATATTTGGGATATTACGTTTTCCTTATTCTTCTTTTTTTTTTTTTTTTCCTGTCCTCATTCTTGATTTTTCAGCTCAAACGTGATGTCTCCTTCTTACAGGTTTATATTTCAGAAGGGTGGTATAAATGTCTGGCACAGGATGCCCAGAGAAGCTGTGGCTGCCCCATTCCTGGAAGTGTCCAAGGTCAGATTTGGATGTGGCTTGGAGCAACCAGGGTTAACGGAAGGTGTCCCTGGCCATGGCAGGGGTGGAACTGGATGAGCTTTAAGGTCCCTCCCAAACTATCCTATAATTCTGTGATTCTATGAAGTAAAGGTAAAAAAAATCCTGAAGCAGACAGGCTGAGGATGTGTAGGACACCACAAACTGACCAGGGAGGCAGAAGTGCTGAGGCTGTCCCTGACCACGGGGCTCTGTGTCCTTCTGCTGCTGCTCGGGTGCAAATCCCCCCCAGAGCTGAGATTTGGGGGCAGCTGAGCTCCTTTCTGTCCACCTTGGACACCTCCATCCCCCTCCTCTTGTCTTCCCTGTGAGTAACCAGGAGCAATGGCCTCTGCCAAAGGCTCTGGAGGCAAAGGTTGCCCTTTCTTAACCTGCCAAGGGGATAAGAGACCCTCTGTGTATTTAACCTAAACTTTGTTTTTATGACTTTCCAGGCTCGTCTGTGCATTTTCCTGTTTTTGCTTTGTTCTCCGGGATCCTCAGCCAAGTTTCTGTCCCCTCCCTGGCTCCTGGGCCAGCAGTTCTTGCTTTCCACATATTTTAATCCTCTATGGCAAAGTGCTTTGGTACCTTTGAGCAATGTAACAGCTTTTCTCTTGACTCTTACCCCACCACCGTGTTCCCTCAGTCTGAAAGGCCCCAAGTTCCAGGGGATAAAGAGAGTGTGGGGATTCCTGGTCCGTTGTAGGGTGTTTGGGTGGGGGATCAAGCATCCAGCATGGGATATTTTTGGATATGGAGTGGGACAATCCCAGGTCAGGCACGGGATGATTGGGGGATGGAGGGTCCCTGCTCCAGCTGAGGCATTTGAGGAATGGAGCAGGTGGGTCCCTGGTCCGACAGGGATGTTGGAGAGTATGAATTGGGGAGGGTCTCTAGCACAGTGGGGAGCATTTGGGGGATGGAGTGAGTGATCCCCGGTCCAGCTGGGGCACTTCCAGGATGGAGCATGCCTGTGCAGAGGCCCTTCTCCAGCCAATGCGCTTTTCAGCAGGGTGGGATGCATTGTGAACCCAGGGGCTTCCTCCTTTGGCCTCCCAGTTTGTGCTGGGCAGGAGGGAGGGGGGCGCCTCTCCCGTGCCAGGGAGGCAGACGCTCCTGCAGAAACCTCCCTGCGCGGCTCAGCATCCCTCCCTTTAGCCGGAGCGCGGTGCATCGCCGTGTCTCTCGGGGCACGCTTTTAAATGCGCTAATCTCCCGTGATGGCACGCGTGTTAAAAAACACCTGTCCCCCGCCAGAGCCACCGGGACAGCGAGCGAGTGTTTCGGGCGAGTGCAATAAAAGCTGCAATTAGAAAGGCGGGCTTTGATCTCCGGGAGGGAAGGAGTTCAGGCAGCTGTGCCGAGACCTCTCCGGCAGCCACTCTTCTACTTCAGTAACATCCGAACAAAGAGGATCTTGTGTCCGCGGCGCCTCGTTACGCTCCTTCTTCCCAGCCCGCGGCCACCTGTCCCTCCTCGCCGTCCCAGCGCGCTCCCGTCCCTGCCGCCGGGCTCCCTTCCCGGTCCCTTCCCCAGCGCCGCCGCCGAGGGGCACGAATCGGATTTCACGGGCCCGACGCTTGCGGGGGAGCCGCCGGGCCTTGCTCTCCATCACTCAAAGAGCCCGTCGCAATGGCCTCTTTGTTCCTGCCTGCCAACAGCTGGGCTCTCCGTCCAGCTGTGCCGGGATGCGGGCGAGGGAGCCGGGATGCAGCACGGGACCCACGGTGCGCGGCCCTGGGCACTCCAAAGTGGGGACATTTCGAGTTCTGCATGAGGTGGGGAATCCCGTGCCGTCCTCTCTGCATCCCACACAGGGATCCTGGCTCAGAAGAGGCTGAGGATTGCAGCCAGTTGGGGCTGGCATCTTCTCCAGGTAACCAGTGACAAGACAGCAGGAAACAGCCTCAAGCTGTTGGAGGTTCAGGTTGGACATCGGGAGGAATATCTTCATGGAAACGGTGGTCAGGCATTGGAAGGGACTGCCCAGGGAGGTGTCCAAGGAGGGCCTGGATGTGGCACTCAGCACTATGGGCTGGGTGATAAGGTGGGGATTGCTCACAGGTTGGACTTTTCCAGCCTAAATGATTCTGTGAAGCTCCTTCTGCGGAGATCCTTTGGTGAGACCGGGGGAGGAAATTTGTAGCTTGTTTGCTCTTTGATTTCCAAGGATTGGCTCAAATCTGTGTGGTATAAGCCAGAAAATTCCAGAATAACTCCCAGGGGCTGTAGGAATTGTTACCCCAGATCCTGGATCTCTCTGAATTTGGAAGGAGGCAGTGTGAAGCTGCACCCCACAGTTTGCTGAAAATTTTCATAGAACCACAGAATCCTGAAAGGGTCTTTGTCAGCAGGATGGCAAGGGAGGAAGTACTTCTCAAAACAAAGCTAAAAACCCCTTCCGGATTTCTGCCACACTTTTCCCATAATTCCCGGAATAAGGCGGGTCTGAAAAGGAAGAGAGGTGGACATAAAACAAGAAGGGGGGAAAAAAAAGACAACAACCCAACATGTTGGAAAAGCAGTCAAGGATGCCACACAGAATAAATATTTCATCACACAGGCAGGCACACCCCAGGCTATCCGAGCCCTTGGGATGGAGAGGTTGCTTCCCATTGCTTGGTGGCTTCCTAAGTTGGGAGGAGAGGATGCTCCCAGTGCCCCACTCCCCAAGGCAATGTCAAAGAGCCCACACCCCTTGAGGATCATAATTTTGCAGGATCTTTTCTTCCAACCTGGTTGTGCTTGGTGGGAGGTCCTGTTTTTCCTGCTGGTCATGAGAGGGTCCTACTCTGTTGCCTTGCTGGTGGGGGTCTGTCACCTCCAGGGGAAGTTTGGGATGAGGATCAGACAAGTGGCAGGGGAAGGGTTGAGGCCACCAGGATCTGGAAGCTCCCCTCCACCCTCTCTCATGGCTCAGTTTGGTCTCCAAAATTCGCTCCAGACATCATTTCCCAGGTAAAACCCTCACATCCATTCTCTTTTATCCCTTCCTTTTATTTCCATGGGAAAACCCAGAAGAAAGGAAATTCAAGAAAGATGGGCAAAGACACCTTCCACCAATGGGAAGAAAACATGTTTTTCACCATGATCCAGCAGGATTTTCACTGGCCTCCTGGGTCCAGAAGGGTGGGATCTCTTCCTGACACATCCCAGCCATCCTCCCTTGCCTGGGGCGATGGTCCTCGCTGGCTGTGGGAGGAGACCAAAAGTTTTTCATTAGAGAAGTTTTGGATTCATAATAAGCTTCATACATTTTTGTAAGTATTTTGTATCTCAGGGAGTGAAAACTCACTCTGGAAGAGGTTTTGTTTAGCTGAGAAGCGACTTTTTTCATCAACCACAGCAGATCTTTGCCTGTTTGAGAGGGATGGGGTGTGAGACAAAAATCCTTCTGACCTGCTCAGCTCTTTGGGGCTGTGTTTTGTGTGCTGAGCTGGGAATTTTTCCTTGTTTTCTGCAATATCTTTTACAATATCTCAGGCAAGTGCAAATCTGCCCCTCGAAGCTAGAAATGTTTTGGATGCACCTTTATCTCCAGCACAATCAGATTTCATTCCTTAATTATTTCTGCTGCGAAGGATGGGATGGCCAGTTGGCCCTGGGTGAGACCATGATTTTATGGAAAATGATGTCTTCTCAGGAAAGAAAAGATGAAGGAGTTCCCTATGAAAGATAAATTGTTCCCTATGAGGGTGGGGAGGCCCTGGAATGGAATTCCCAGAGAAGCTGTGGCTGCCCCTGGATTCCTGGAAGTGCCCAAGGCCAGGTTGGACTTTGGGGCTTGGAGCAGCCTGGGACAGTGGAAGGTGTCCCTGCCCGTGGCAGGGGTGGCACTGGGTGATCATTAAGGTCCCTCCCAATCTAAACCAGTCTGGGATTCCATGAAGTTGCTGGGACTGTGGGAACACCCCTTGATGCAAGAGCATCCTTGATGCCGACAATGCACGGCCATCCCTCCAGTTCCTTCCAACATGTTCTCCAGATCTTAGCTTTTTGCAGGATTCTGTTGCATTGACTGTGACATAGTTTCAATCATCAATAATCAATTTAATAATCTCCATTCTGCACAGTTCATACATGGACTGAGCATCATCGATGGACTAAGATGAGGATGAGGAGCAAAGGGATTTAGAAGGAGATTAAATAAAGGTCCGAGGGTGGGTTTCTCATCATTAGACAGATGTGAGCCTGCTGTTTGTGCAGGACACCTGGCAGGAGCTGTTTGCAGACAGCTGGGCAAGGGGCACTGTGAGTAATTCCCCTTGCACATCTGCCTGTGTCTCAGAAAGGATAACACTGGACAGAGCCAGCTGGAAAAGAATGCCTGGAACACTGAGGAAACGCTTGCCAGGCAATTAGGATTGCTCGTACACACTGTCCACATTTAAAGATGAATCCTCATCCCACTCTCCTCCCTCCTCACACCCTTTCCTTCGCTGTTCCCAGCACTTTAATGCTCTGAATGGGGATTTTTTTTCATCAAAAGCTGAGCTGAAACTGCCTTGTAAGCGCTTCCATCCTTCCCAGAGGGCTGTGGGAGAGAGCCCTACTGCTTAGAAGGTGCCCTCTGGGAGCTCCTCTCCAGGGGGATATTTTGGGATGCACCCAGCATCTCCGTATTTCACATCCCTATTGAATTTAAGCACTGGAGCTGTTTATTCTGTAAGAACACTGTGCTTTTATTAGCCAGTTATTTACAGTACGAGGCATTCCCCACCTCAGGAATGCTGGAGACCATAGGACAAGGCTATTTCTTTTGGAGCCTGGTCCAATTTACACTAACCATGGAGGAGGGATCCCTAAAAAGGCTGAGGACCAGAGCCAGCAAGAGAGCTCTGGCAATGCAGCCTTTCTAAGGTCCTGTTCTTCCCTCCCTATAAACACTGGCTGGGAGCAAATCTGATCTTGGTGGGGGGGGGGTTGTCTTTTTTTTAAGGAAGATCCCATGTGTGGGAGCCAGCTGGGAGGCACAGAGCCAGCCATCGCCTTCTTCCCATGGGGTGTGCAGAGCTGGGGCAAAGAAGTGCAGGTTTTTCTGAGTAATGGGCATCGCTCAGCAGGGATCTGGGTGAAGGCATGTGGAAAACATTGGCTTGGAAAAATGGGTTGATCCCATATTTGGGTTGTTTTGGCACTGCAGGACACCAGGTGTGCCATGCCTCAGTTTCCCCCTCTGCAAATGCTCCTGGTTTGCACAGAGCTCTGCAGACAAAAATCCTCACCAACACCATCAGCTCCATCAAAAATTTCCCACTGTTTCATCCCCTCCACAAAGGCCCATAATTTTCTTTTATGAGGACAAAGCAAGATTTAGGAATTGTTTTACGAGATGCATTTCCCTCTGTGGCACCCCAAAGGTCTCCTAGGGAACCCTGGAACACCAAACATATGGATGCAGCAGCAAACAATAAGAAACAACAGTACTTTCATTGTTTTGCAGCCTTTTATAATCCATCCAATGATTTTTAAATAAACTGGATGGAAAATAATGGAAATTCCAGGTCCTGGAACCCATTATTCCCACATGCAAAGCCCAATGCCGCTAAGTGCAACAAGGACCCCAAAGTTAATGAAATTCCTGCCTGAACAAACTTTTATCCTGCTGTTTAGGAAAATGACTTGTGCATCATAAAAGCAGCATCACTCAAGCTGTTAAAATGTCGTCTGTGGGAAGGAAGGCAAAGGAGCAGGAGGAATATATTTGCTAAATTACACAGAACCAGTAATATACACTTAAAATGTATCCAATATAAGTTTAAAATTTATCTTGATTAGGTTACTGTAGGTTGTTGGGTTGAAAGGGCAAATGGATCAACTGCTGTGCCAGCACTTGAGGCCTCCAATTTAAATTTATCTCCAAATTCGCTGTGATTTTTGTACAGGACATCCCCACCACGCCTGGAAAGGCTCCATTCCTAGAGCAGTTCTCTGGATAAAAGTCTTCTGTTGACATCCAAATGAAAAAGTGACCACATCATTTCAAAGCCCCCAAAGGAGCATTTTTTTTTTCCTGAAGAACACATTTCGGATGACAGCATCCACCTCATTTTGAAAATTCCTGATGATCTTCCCATTTTGATGAAAGATCTGTTTTGCACGAGAGGAGCTTTTGCAGAGACAAAAGCTCTTCCAGCCAGCCCTAATTAAGTTTTGCTTTGTCCAGACAAAGCACATTTCTAGAGCTGGGCTTTCACAGCCCTTGTGTCTGCTCCAGCTTCCCTCCAAAGGGCTGGGAAACACCCTTGGAAAGCTGGAGTGCACTGATGGCTTTTGGAAGCCCTTGCAGGGAATATCTATTGATCATTGCCATCACATCCTGCTCTCTTCTCCACCTCTGGACATGTTCCAGGCCAGGTTGGACAGTCTGGTCTAGCAGAAAGTGTCTCTGCCCATGGAACAAGATGAGCTTTGAGGTGCCTTCCAACCCAAACCATTCTGGGATTCTATTACATAATCCCAACCGATTTTCCAAAGGATTCATTGGCACAATGAACCTTCAACTGCAGGGAAAGGGCACAGCAGGAGATGGAAATCACCTGGATTTAAGCACATGCTCAACCCTTAATGAAGCACAATGGCATGTTCACCTCTTTACAAACACCCCCAAAATCTGACTGTCACCCACCCCTCTCCCTTCCCAAACCCACAAAACCTCTGTGGGTTTTGGGAGGAAAACCATTTTCCCTGGAGAATGCAAATCTGCACTTGAGCAAAAAGGCACAGAAAGTACTTTGGACTGAAGGTTTCTTGGAAGAAATCACTATTTCTCCTGCTGCTCCACTGACATAAGCCTGGAGGGTTTGCTGTATATTTCATTGGAGTTGTCACTTTCAAGCCCATACCTTGGAAGATTCCAGCACTGCACAGCCCCAGAGCCAGTTCTATCCCCCTACTGGGTTATTGAGGTCCCTGGGTGCCCCAGCAGTGCCCCATTACTCTTCACACCCATCCTGCAGCTCGAAAAATATGAGCTGCTAAACACAGGCAGATGGAAAAACACCAGGAGGAGGCTGGGCAGTTGATGTCTTTAACACCTGCAGAGGCTTCAGCCTGGAGGCCAGGTCGAGGCATGGACACCTTGTGCCATTCCCAGGCGGAGAGAGGATGGAGTGTGCCTGAGATTCTGGCACAGCCATCTCCCAACAAGTCCTTCTCCCTGTGCAGGTGTCTCTCCAGCACATCATAATTTCAGCCACGGGCTTAAGGCATGGGCAGGTCTTTTTTACCATCTTCTCCCTCACCTCTGAAACTACCTGAGGCTGACATGGAGCAGAGCTCTTTGGAGAATAATCTTAAAAGGCACAGGAAGGTCCCTGAGGTGATGGGAGATCACAGAATCCCGGGCTGGTTTGGGTTGGAGGGACCTTAAAGCCCATCCAGTCCCACCCCCTGCCACGTTCCACTGTCCCAGGTTGCTCCAAGCCCCATCAAGCCTGGCCTTGGACATTTCCAGGGATCCAGGGACAGCCACAGCTTCTCTGAGTAACATGTGCCAGGGCCTCTCCACTCTCACAGGGAAGAATTTCTTCTCAACATTAAATCTAAATTTTTCCTTATCATCGTCATCATCTCCCTCACGTCCTCCGTGGGTGTAAACTGGCACAAACTCATTGATTTTGAGGTAGCCCTCAGCTCTGGATGCACTTTCATAATCTGTTTTGTAGTTTAAAAAAAAAGAGATAAAATGATAAATGACACCCAAAAATTTTCCAGCCAGCCAGGGTGAATTGCTCACAGGCACTGTGACCTTGAAAATAATTTCCAGATAAATTCTTTAAACAAAACTTTAAGAGGGGGGGGGGGGGGGGGGGGGGGGGAATAAAGTGAGCTTAAAATTAGCATTTTCAAACTTTTACATTTCTTTCCAGCAGGAAAGGAGAGATCAGTCCCACATGTCTCCTGAAATAACATAGAATCCTGGAACAGTTTGGTTTGGAAGGGACATTAAAGCTCATCCAGTTCCAACCCCCTGCCACGTGCAGGGACACCCAGGTGATGACTGTGATGACAATGGGGCTGCTCCAGTGGGACCAGCAACAGCCCTGGTACAAATCTGAGGGACAGCTCACCCACCTGGGGTTCCACACACTCCAAAAAAGCTCATTTTCCTGAAACGAGATCCTTGATTTTGCAGGGGACCAGCAGTGCCTCAGTTGACTCCTCCAGGAGAAAGTTGCCCATTCCTCTGCGTTTACCTCTGAAGTTTATCCAGGTTTATTAGGGACTCAGGAGCTCAGCCTGCAGGCAAGGGCTGGGTTAGGCTCAGACCAAGCCCAAGGCTGATTTAGACACTGATTTGGGCAGCACAGAAAACCCCAGGAGGGAAAGAGAGAAGATGGGGATTCCTTGAAATATCAGTGACAAATCCCGGATGGTGCTGCCTCTCCCTTGCCTCCAGGCTGCGTCAGACTCCCAGGATTGCAGGAATGTCCCGGATTGCACCAACCACGGCATGTTTTGACCCTGATGTCACTCCCTGGTGTAAAGGCAGGGCTGACACTGATGCCTCTGACCAGCTGCCCCCAGGAAAGCTGCCAAGAGCTCGACAGAAGAAAATGTTCCATCTCAATTTGAGAAATCGTGGGATTTAGACTCGGTGTTCACAGGAGTGAGGAGCCCTCACCTCACCCCTAAATCCAACAACTTCTCCATCCAGGGGAGAAGGAGGAAATATAGTTCAGTGGTCAGTCCTTAACAGGACTGACACCCCAGCTCCTTTGGAAGATGGAGGGACAGACCCAAATCCTCCTGCTATAGTCTTGGCTCTCCATGCAAATTGGGGCATATCCACACAATGCTTGAGTCCCGGTGAAATACGCCCTTTGGGACGACATGTCCCTGGCATCCTCTTTGTCCTGCTGTCCCCAAATCTATCCTGCTCCATACTGGCACCAAGGGACAATGGTCCCCCTTCTCTACCTCATTGGTGCCCCAAGTCCACCTTAAACTGTGACCCTGTGTAGGTAAAAAAACACCACAAAGCAAATGGCTGAAACAATTGGAAAAAGATTCTGTAACCATAAGCAGATAAAACCAAAAAACCTTTCTCCACTCCAAGCTGCCTCCTAAGGTTCCTCGCCTCCCTGTCCCTGAGTGCTGCCTACCTGAACTGACCCCATCCCTGGGTTTCTTTTCCCTGCCTCTCTTCTGCACTTAATGAGCATAAATAAAGCGTGGAGTTCTCTCCTGCTGCTTCCCTTCTCATCCTGCACTGGAAAGGCAAACAGAGCCCCTTTCTGTCTGCCCAGCTCTCCTTTCCCATGCAGAGCTGACCTCCAGCCCCAGCCAGACAGGCAGAAGAGAAGGCTCTGACTCCACAGGACTTTGCAAGCCTCACAAGGGGTTGTTTTGCCTCCTTCCCTTTTCCAAACAGGGAGCACACGTGGCAGTCCATGGAACAGATGGCTAGGCCCCCAGCTCGGACTGCTCTGTCCCCACTGTCCCCCCAGCACGTGGGCTTGTGGTTCACGACCTCGCAGATGGTCTGGGTAAACATGGTCTGGGGAAAACAGGAGGGAGGGATGGATGCAGTAAAGGCCTCACGTGTGGTGGCCAAGCACTTGGAAATCTGCAAATCTGAAGGGGGAAAAGTGTTCCATGTTACCAGGTGAAGCATCCAGCCACCACCACACTGCAGCTTTGTGTGAAAGCAAAAGCTTCAGGCAAGATGTTTTTCACCTGCGCCGAAAGTGATCAGTGTCCAAGCACTGGAAGCATCTCCAGAAATGGCAGAGGAGGTGAAGGTATTGTGGTGGTCCCAGAAGGCAGCAGGTTCATGGATGGGGAGCTCTTCTGGTTTTCTCCTCCATTCTCCCTTCACTGTTGAGCATGTTCTCCTGTAGCAATCCCACTGCAGCCAGGCACAGATCCATCCTCAGGCCAGATGTCCAGGGCTTCCCAGCCTGACCCTCTCCGGGCTGGCTCCAGGGCAGGTGTGCTGGGACAAAGCCACTGACCCACGCTCTCCCTGTGCCTCACCCCCAGGCCCCGGGAGGCAGGAGCTGACATTCCCTGAACAGCATGTTCCCTGGGTCGGGGCCATCCCCAGTTTGTCCCAGTCTGGCCCAGATTCCCGAGGCAGGCCCAGGAAGCAGCTGAGCGGGATTGTTTCCAGGCCGGTGCAGCTGGGGAAGATTTGCTTTGCTAAGCTGCCGCTGTCCTAAGGTTAGGGAAGGCACAATTGGTACATTAGCGCCTCTTTAAGCCGTGCCGGTGGAACTCGGGATGGGCCAGGAATCCCAGCAAATCCAGGAGGAAATGCGATTTCTTTTTGGTTAGTGAGGCTGAAAAAGAGGCGCTGCCCCATTGCCCCGAGGGCTGCTGCATCACCCACACTCATCACCCGCATCCCAGCACAATCCCAGCACAATCCCAGCACCCGGCACAGCCGCCCATGGATTCACCCCAGCTCCCTGGGAAGGGCAGCAGCCTCCCGGGCGCGATTTCAACCCCTGGCACCAGCCCGCGGGATTTAATTCGTGTAAATTGATCCCAGCGCCTCGGGAAGCATCATCCCCCTCCCTTCCCCGCGAATGATTCACAGGGAGCCAAGCTCGCCGCACCCTGGGACAGCCCTGCGGCGGCTGCAGCATCGCCCGGAGCTCACAGACGGCCCCGGGGCGGCTGAGACCTCCAGGGTCATTGCGCTCCTGACACCGGCAAGGACATCACTTTGTTTGCCCGGGGGTTTCCTTATCAGCCGCAGGCAGCAGGAAGCTCCCGGTGCCAGGGCTGCCATCCCAACCCTTCCAGGTCGTTTGTAATGTGCTTCGGGGAGTGCTGGACCGGCTCACCCTTAGCCCTCGCACAGAATCTACCTTTCGCGTCAAGATTTTATTGTATTTCACAAAATTCCAGAGTGGTTTGTGTTTGGAAGGTCCCTAAAGCCCATCTCATTCCCACCCCTGCCACGGGCAGGGACGTTTTCCACTATCCCAGGCTGCTCCAAGCCCCGTCCAACCTGTTCATTCATTCATTCCCTTGTTTTCCTCTCACTTCCTCTCATGAGATGAGGCTCCAGCACTGCCTGTACCAACACAATAATTAGGAAGCGTCTTCTTTGGTAAGCATTTAGAAATATATAGCATTTTAGCACTGCTGTTTCAGTACATAATATTTTTTTGGCTACATTCCTATATTATTCACTGTATTATATTTTATATTTTAAAAAATGTCAGAATCTAGCACTGAGGATGGATGGGAGACAACATCTGTCCCCAGCCCTGGATCCAGCTGTGGCAGCTGACAGAACATGCCAGTCCTGGGGGAGAAGTGGTTACAGAAACTGGCCTGGGCCAGTAACTTCAGAAACAACTTGAGAAACTCAATGCTGGGGTAAATAAAATCCTGGGAAGAAGGCTGCCACTGAGTCAGCCCTGGCAGAGAGGGATCTACCTCTGAATGGGGCTTTTCCCCCTGTGTTTTTCATCTGCCATCCTCCTCGTAATATGACAGCAATTAAGAACCCTGGAAAATGGATGGAAACGATTTGGAAAAGGTCTCTGTTAGATTTGCTCTCATTAGCACCGCAGGCTGTTTTTTCAGTTGCTAATTGACAGCTGCCTTCCACATGCAGTGTCAAAATCTAAAAAGCCCTGAGGCATTAAAGCAGGGAGATTTTAGCTGGGGCTGTCTCATCAGCAGCACGAGGAAGGGGACAGTCACACGAGCCCACCATGGACACCCTGATGTCAGGCAGATCCAATTTTGGGGACGCCACACCCTGGCAAAGCACAGAGATGGGGTGTATGTGAGGACTTGGGACATGCCAGGTCCTCCCACCTTGGCTCCAGGCATTTCCCTGGATGTCCTGGGGCTGTCAGGGCAACTTTTAACGTGGAATGACCAATCTCCAAACTTGTCCTGCCTTGGGAAGGCTGTGGGAGCCCCCCTGTGCCAGAGGTTTCCACCTACAAAATGTCCCAGTCAATCACTGGGTTGGAGAAGACCTTCAGGATACCAAGTCCAGCATTCCCATTAAACGATCCCACTAAGTGCCCTGTCTACTCAGTTCCTTGGACACTTCCAGGAATGGTGACTTCACCGCTTTTTTTGTTGTTTGTTCCAATGCTCAGCCACTCTTTCAGTGAAGGAATTTTTCCTAATATCCAACCTGAACTTCCATGGTGCAGTTTGAAACCGTTTCCCCTTGACTCATCATCAATGCCTTCAATCCACAGGTGTGTGCTGCCTGCAAGTGTCACAGGTGGGCTTCCCTCTTCCAAGAAAAACATTGGGCTACACTGAACAGAGCCAGGAGATGAACTGCGATAAATTTTTGGACCTGACAGGGAGATGGAGGCACCTGGATGGATGTCCAGACACAGGGACACCATGCAGTGAGCAAGTGGGTGGCCATGTGAGATGTTTGCTCCGTTGATTTACACAGGAACAGCCTTGGAAACCAGGAAGTGGGAAAAGGACTCTGTGCCAAGGTGGGCATTTCACTAATTGTCTGTTGAAATTGGTGATTGATGAGGTGTTGGCTTTCTTTCCCTGGCACCCAGCTCAGATTTATTGCAGAATATTTTCACAGAAAGGGCTGGAGATGTTCCCAAATTTCAGCTTAGTGTCTCGAAGCTCCTGGGCAGCTGAATTTAGATTTTCCTCACTGGGGACAAGGGTAGCACAACTATTGGGCATCTGGAAACTGTATTCTTCAGGCTTTTCTCCTGCCTGAAGTGCAGAAGTTCACATTTTGGGCAGCCAACACATTTTGGGCAGACTTCCTCCTGGAAAAGTCGAGTTTTCAGGTGTTAGGATAACATAAATTTTCTTCACCAGAAACTATGGTGCCGCCACATAGAAAATCAACACTTGGACACCAAAACCAGACATTTTTTCACCCACTTGGAGTGATGCAGGTTATTTTTCAGCACTCCCTTCTTTGTTGCTGTCAGCACCGATATCCACCAGCTCTGCCAGTGAGTAGGAAGAGCCCATCAGCCCAGCACATGGAGCTGGCTGTGATTTACGGGGAGCCCATGGAATGTAGATCTCCCATCATTTCAAGCAGGATTATTTTTTACTGTTGCTCCACACTGTAAATTTGTCTATGCATGACATAATTAACAGCATCGCCTCACAGGGCTGGGGTGATTTACTGGAGTGGAAATAACTGCAGGGATGTCATGGCAGCAGAATTTGGGGAGAGGTGGAGGGGGTGGGAAGGAGAACAGCCTGTGTGGTGCCTCCCACCCTGTGCCCCAGCAGTGGAGAGGGCTTGTAGGGCATGGATATGGCTCCTGCTGGCTGAACTTGAGCCAGGTGGCCAAGAAGGCCACTGGCACCTGGCTTGTGTCAGCAGCAGTGTGGCTACAGGACCATGCCCAGGCAGTGGTGGAGTCCCATCTCTGGAGGTGTCCAAGGAAGGCCTGGATGTGGCACTCAGTGCTCTGGGCTGGGTGACAAGGTGGGGGTCAGGCACAGCTTGGATTCCATGGCCTGGAAAAGCTTTTCCAAAGTAAGATTCTGTGATTCTGTGTGATCCTGACACCTCAATTTATTATTTTGTGGTAGTCATCAGATTGAGGGACTTCTAAAGAAATCATTCCCTGGGCATACAGGAACAATGATGGTGTCCACAAAACAAGAGCAGGGAGTTGTTCAAAACATAAATAACCACTGAGTCTGTTCATGGCTCTGTTTCTATTAAAGATAAATATCCAAGAGATCAAGTTCTGCAGTTAACTTAGCTGAGCTATATCCCTAACATCTCTACATAGGCTCTTCCCTAAATAAATGAGCTTCAGAACTGGATGGGGAATCCTCCCCAAAAATATCTCCTTTGGCAAGGTAAATGCAATCTCTGAACACTCAGAGTTTTTTCCATTTTGGAGACTCCATTTCTCCTTGGGACCAAACAACAAAAAAGCCAAACAATAATTTCAGTTTGGTTTATTTGGGATGAAAACCCTGCAGTTTGGGAAGTGGAGCTGAGATCCATTCAGCATTCACCAGGATCTGCAAAAATGTTGCTGTGGTTCACAGCATGAATGTAGGGCATGAATTCCTGGTCATCTGCATGTACTGGTGTGACTTCCCACAAGGACAATTTTATCCTGGTTTACAAACCCCTATTTTCATGCAGATGATCTCAGTTCGTAAGAGCTGAAAATAAATCTCTATTTCCATCCTGGAATGAGCAATCCCCTCTGGGACTCTGCTCATAGGAGTGGTCTGGGTTGGCTACAGCAGAGCAGAGAAGAGATGTCTACTTTTGGGGAGAAAAACCATGTTTCATAGCCCAGGGAACAGGGTGTTTCACACCCCAGCACCAAAAGAAGGGAATATTCCACCTCAGGATATTCTAGTCCCTGCTGGTTTCCCTACCACACTCAGGTCTAAGTCTCTAAAACACAGGAAAAATTATCTCCCTCCCAGTTTATATCCCAAATGCAGGAGACAGAAGCTCTGCATGCTCTTGTTTCTAAATCCCTCTCCAGCTCTCTGGAGACCCTTTACCCTTCTGTTCTCCAGGCAAACACCCCCAGCTCCCCAGCCTGGATCCAGAGCAGCCAGAGCAGAGGAGCCCTTGGAGCCTCTCTGTGATCTCCTTTGGACTTGCATCTTTCCAGTGTTTTTTTGTGTTCTGCACCATGGAACAAAGTCTTTCCGTGGCCACCAGGAGATTGGTGTGAGGGTAAATCTCAGCTCATGTATTTTCAGGAATCAAACCACTGGAGCTGCATGGTTGGCTTTCTTTGCAGATATCCTCTCCAAGTGGGAAATGTATGGGAAGAGGAGAACTGGAAGGGAAGGCAAAAGGCAACCCCCTCTTCGTGGCATTCTGAACCTTCCCCAGAGAAAATGCAGAATTTCCCCAAGACAGACATTTCCGACCAGGAAAATGAGCGCTTCCCATGGAAATTTCCATGGTGTGTACTACTGGAAGAGCTGTTGTGTAAAAGGGTGATGCATTTTCTCCGGTTCAAGTAGGTCAGTGGGCAGCAGGAGAGGCCTGGGCTCCAGCTGTGACTCCAAAGCTGGGTGACCTTGGAGAGCCACATTCCCATCTGTGAGATGAGGATAAGAAAGTGTCATACAAGAACTCGCTGGGTTATTAATAGGGGCCTCTGGCTGAGATTCCAACACAGCCCAAGGGCTTGAGAAACCCATTTATTCTTTACAATTCAAAGCAGACAAGTGACTCAGATTTCCTTGACACTTTTGAGCACAAAAGTCAGAGAAAAGCATTCTCCAAAGCATTTGTCTGGAGGGAAGGGAACGTATAAATATGTGACTTTCTATTTTTTTTTTCCAAATACAAATGAAAGCAAATTACCATTGAAGCTGAAATGTTTGGGTTGGTTTGACTTTTGCACTAAAAAAAGTCAAGAGAGAAATCTGAACAGCAACTGCTCTATGTGTTATAGTTATCGTAGAAAAAGCAGATAAGGCAGGGAAAAATTGGGCTCTGTGGGATGGGATTATTTCCATAACTTCCTGTTGAAACTGCAGGTGGAATTGATACATTCTCCCAAAATGTTTGGATTCATTAAATGCATCCAGTAGTAGCAGCAGTGTGCATTTGATTTAAGGATCTTGTAGATATAAAGGAGATTCTCCAGCATTGGTGTTAAATTAATTCCTAGGAAAATTAATAAAACCCTGGATAGAAAAGAGGTGACAAAGATGCCACAGGAAAGGCCAGAACAGGATTTTATGGAGGATGAAAACCAGAGCAACGCTGCGAACAGGGGAACATCACCTGTGCACCCATGCAAGGGGCTGCTCTGGGATTCCCTAAAGAAGATTTCCAATTGGACTTTCCTAATTGAGGTCAGCCTCAATCCAGAGGGAGAAGGGAGCGCTCTAGGTGTGGTAGCAAAGTCATGGGAAAAGGGAGGTTGCATTTTGGGGAAAAGGATGAAAGCAAGGCCAAAGTAACATCAACAATTCTTGGAGTTTTATGTGTATCCTGAAAATACTCAATCCCATTTTAGGGCAGGGGAATTGTCTAAACTCCCTTTCCTGCCCTGTTTTTAATGGGTACATCTTGTTTTCATTCTGGCTTTGACAAAATCTGATGCAGCTCCCCAACTTCATTAAAATGCCATTTGGAAACAAACAAATGAAAGGCTCGACCAGAATCTTTGCAAGTGGATTTTTTATGGTTTTGTTTTGGCTTTGAGTTTTTTTCCCCTCCTGGAAAGTTTTCATTTGGAAAAAGGGGAGTTTACCACAGGGGTTAAAAAAAAAAAAAAAAAAAGGGAGAAAAGCAATAATCATTGCCTTGGAAAACAATAATCATCCCTTGGGAAGCATTTGAGCACTTCTTGTTTTCCTCAGATTTGTGCTTACTGCAATCTCAGAGGCAGCAGGAACACAATGCTATAATTCCAAGGATTATAATTCCAAATCAGTGGCATGTTGTCCCCTTATCTCTCATGGCTACAGCCATGAAGAGGATCAGCAACACATCCCCCACCTTCTCCTCGTGTGCTCAGCAGACATGCTGCTCTTTCCTCATCCAAACCCCACAACTCCCTGGAATTCCAGGAGAAAGTTTCCTCCCAGCCAGAGCAGGCAGTGGTGATAACTGGCCCTCACCTGGGATGATTTTTCTCCTTCAGGCCATTGGACTGATGTCCTGTAAACCCCAAAAAAGGACACAGGAGAGGAGGAGCAGAGTGAGCGCTCCGTTTCCCAGCATTGGAGAAGCCAAACTGGGATGGATTCCTTTTGCTTGGATGCAACATAATTAAAAGGAATTTGTGAGGGAGAGACACACGGGGAAATTCCTAACAACATGAAAGGGCGGAAGGGATGCCTCATAAAAAGAGTGATTCCCTCTGTTTTTCTTGGCAGCCCAGCCAAGCTCCCTCAACACAAAGCTGGAAAAGGACTCCACGCTGAGCGGAGGACAATAACAAGCAGGTGTTGTGGAAAATGACCCTTCCCTGAGCAAACAGATTTGATATTCCTGCCATCTCCCTGCCTTCTTCATCCTCTCCTTAAATCCATGAGCAGATGTGGCCTCAACCTCGAGGTGCTGGGTTTGTGCAGCACTTTTGTGTCTGAGGTGCCTCCACCCACCACAGCCTGGCCAAGGTGCCCAACGCCTGGGACATCCCTCCCTCAGCCCTTGCTCCAGGCAAGGGAAACTTTATGTCTGAGTCTGAACCAAAATCAGTGCTTTGTGCACAAAAATAGGGCAGGTTGAGCGCCAGCTCCCCTCAAACACCTCAAAGCTTATGGGAAATGTTTTAATTCTGCTTAATGGGGGCTGTATCAGCACCAAAAATCATAAATAATTAGAGAATCACAGGATGGTTTGGGCTGGAAGGGACCTTAAAGATCACCTCATTCCACTCCCTGCCACAGGCAGGGACACCTTCCACTAATCCCAGATTGCTGCGAGCCCCAGTGTCCAACCTGGCCTTGGACACTTCCAGGGATCCAGGAGCAGCCACAGCTTCTCTGAGCACCCTGTGCCAGGGCCTGTCCACCCTCAAAGGGAGGAATTCCTTCCCAATATCCCATCTAACCCTGCCCTCTGGCAGTGGGAAACCATTTCCCCTCATGCTGTCACTCCATGCTTGTCCAAAATCCCTCTCCATTGCTCTGGAGCCCTTTTAGGAACTGGAAGGCTGCGAAATGTGGAATTACTCTTGGGTGTAATTGGGACTTAAATGTGGAGGTATTTTAGACTCAGGTTCTATTTTTTGAATTCAGTATCACTGTGAAATATGTTTTAGAAACAGCTAAACAAGGAGCAGGGGATTCAGAGTTTTGCAAGGCTGACTTCTACTGAGTCAGAGAAGTGAATGGAAGTCTTCCTAATGTAATTATTTTTTTTCTTATTTCCTTGATTTAAAGCAAAAATACCAAAAATCCAACAGCAGTTGGAATATAGAAAAGGGACAACCAGCCAAAACCAGCAAGTCTGGCTCAGCTTCCTGACACTACTCTCTTTTCCAACACTTTCTCCTGAAAACCACAAATTAGCTAAACAAGACTTAAAAACAGGCTCCACAGATGGATCCTGGTGGCAGCAGTATTCCTGCAGCCTCGGGGGGAGCTTTCCAGCAGGATCTGGAGCAGAGCAACCCAGCAGGGCTGGTTTCTCCACTCCAGAGCTTGGGGACTTTTGCTTCCAGCTTTTCTCCGCCACTGTGGCAGATCTGCCCAAGGAAATAACCAAAACCAGAGAGAGAAATCTTCCCCCCTCCTTCACTGGGTTTTGTTCTACTGCTGAATAAACAAGGAAAAAAATAAACCCCACAGTATTTCCCTTATTTTTGTTGAATCTGAAGTTGCCTTTTGGATGTCCAAAATGGAAGTCCAGATTGTACAGAATGGAAATCCGGATTGCCTGCTACAGAGCTCCTGGGAAATGAATACAAAGCCTTTGGATTGAAAGAGAAGTCCTTGGTTGAAGGCACTGGCATAGCTATTTCAAATAGGGGTTTGTGACATATGAGTGCAAATTACCTGGGAAAAACCAGAGTAAATGGGGGAGGGGAAAAAAAAGGGGAATGGGCTTGAATAAACCCTGCATTGCTCTAGGACCAGGTTTCTCCAAAGCCTAAGCCTGCTGCAGTCAGTGACAGCACAGCTCTCAGCATCTCTGGGCACAGAGTCAAGCCAAAGCTGGATCCTTCCCTTCTCATTTTCCTGGGTTGGGTTTCCATCCACTTCCTCCTCAGCCTGGGCTGTTTATTGCTCTCCTGCAGTCTGTGGAGGATTCCTTCTGCGTGTGCAACATCTCTCACCCCACAGCGGAGCAGCGGAAATAACGAGGATAAAAAAACCCTACAAACCACTAAACCTGACAGCAAAGCACTTCTTGAAGAACATTTGCGGATCTGCTGAAATCAAAACATTCCCCAAGGTGGGATGAGGGAACTTTGACAGCCCAGGCAGGTTCCTGCCCAGCAGCCAAGGAGGGGAGATGCCAGACTCCCCTTCTGGGAACCCCACATGTGTCGAGCTCATCCAAGGAGGGACTGCCCCAGATCTGGGCACTGCAAAGCAATTTGAACTTTTTTTTTTTTTTTTTTTTTAAAGTACTGTGCCTCGAATTTGATTCTGGTTTTGTGTTTAGCTGCCAGCCTGATCCTCTGAGAGTTCAGTTTTCATTTAAGAGGGGGAAAAACCCAGTGGTTCAGTCTATATTTGATTTGACTCATTGCAGCAATTTCAGTTTTATGTGGACGGGAAATCACAGAGAAGCAGGGCTGGGTATTTCCTGCCTGGGTATTTTCCTGGCTGTGCCAGGCTCACAACCCCCCTGCCTCAGATGCTTTCAGCCCCAGTCCTGCCTAAATTTATTTGGCACAGGCTTAGATCATGCTGAAGTCAGGTTTAAGCACGGGCTTAAGCGCATTTGAGCTAAAACACCAACCAAAAAAAAGACATTCGACTTAAAACACCAACAAAAGAAGACACTGTGTGAGGATTACACACTCCAGGTCCTGTCAGTCCTGGGAGTTTATGTGCTGACAAAGGTTAAATAGATGGAAAACAAACCATCAGGCCCATTGAAGATGGAACAAAACAATGAAAACACCCAGAAACAAGAGCAGAAAAAAATTTGGACGGGAACAACAAAGTTAATTGCAACCAGCTTGGCTAAAGTACCGAGATGAAGTGAATTAATTAATTTTTTTTCCTTGTAAAAATCAACAAATGTTCTGAATTTGCTTTTAGCTGAAATGGGCAAGAATCATTTGCAGGTTTAAAGCAATGAGATGGTTTGACTCTGACTAATCATTTTAAAAAATAACATGGCAAATATTGCTCAAATCAGCTAAAACACTATAGCAGACAAAGCTGAAATGAATCTGTCAGGAGCCGTCTCTGGCTCCAAGAAAAGAGGAAATGTGGAACAAAAGTTGAATTATTAGCCCAAGGTAAGTGGTTAATGAGTGCTAAATATACATGTCAGTGAAAGATATACAAACCCAAAGTGGCACTTCTCTTCTCAGAGATGATGTAGGGCAGCAACAGCCATAAATGAAATCCATAAAGTGGCCCTTTGGGATAGATTAAAGAAGGGCCAGCTGGAGTTGGGATCCCATTGTTTTTCCTGTTCTCACCTTCCCTCCACCCACAGGTGCCAGGTTAGCCCAGCCCTACACCCACCCCAACTGAGACCCACTTTTGATGGCTTCTCTGCCCCTCTCCTGAGTTTTATGAGGGCTGAGAGCTGGAAATACACTATCCCATGGTCAAATATCCCCCCTGCCACAAGCCCAGCTGCTTTGAACTGTGATTTATTTGTGCAGGAGCACGGGGGATGCCTCAGTCCCGACGTTCAAAGCCAAGCTGCCAATTGTTTGAGCTGGCTTTTGCCCATCAGACTAAACAGGTTAGGGCTTGGCTGACAGCCTTCATCCCTCCAGGTGATCCATCATCATCTGGGACCCCTGGGAATCCAGGTTCTCCCCATCTGGAGCCCGGTGCAGGGGAAGGGGGAGAGGGCCTTATTTCCTTTGGATGTCGTGTCCTGGCCATAAATAAAGCCCAGGAGCTGAGTCAGGGCTGGATGGCAGCAAAACACCTGAGCTCAGAGCTGGGGGGGCAGGAGGAGGTGGAAGTCCCCCAGGACCTCCAGGGACATAAAATCCCACAGCCACAGGAGCCTGGCAGGCACCAGATCCAACACAGATTGGGGAGGGCTGGATTTTGGGATGGGGATTTCTGCCAGTGCTGTCTGATGGAAAGTGAAACTGGCTTTGCCTGGGATCGATGCCCAAGCTGCACAGGATGCCCTCGCAGCCCAGAGAAGGGATTTTAACCCCTTGGGATGCTCACTTCAAGGATGACAGGCTGTACTACCTGCCCCTGTAGGGACAGAGAGGGAATTGGACCCCGAGGAGGGCAAAACAACATTTACAGAAAATTATGGCAGTGAAATGATTCCAGCAGTGAAATGATTCTTATTTCAAAGAGAAGCTCCCAGCAACTTCCATTTTGGCTTCATGCTGGAACACAGTATCGCAAATTGCCTTAGATTTTAGGAACATGTTATTAACTGTAGTAAACAAGCTGGGAACTAGGTCTGCCCAAAATGGGTTTTTGCAGCTCAGTTTTGTATCTGCTTTTTTGAGCTGTTTCAAAATCTGTGCGTTCCAATTTGAAAAAAAAAAAATTGAAAACTTACCCAAACAGGAATATTTTCAAATAAAATATGAACATCAGACCACCACCAAACAAGAGAGGGTGGGAGAGGGTCCCACTGAGCACTGCTTACCCACCTGTGAGTGCACAGCATTTTGAGATTTGTCAGCTCATCCCAAAACCCCTGATCTGTCTAGAAGAGAAAATCTCCAAATAAAAGCTTCCTTCCCAAAGCTGCCACTTCTGGAAAAAGGTATGGAAAAGCCTTCCTAGACCTTCCCTGAACTTTTAATTCATGGAAAGGCTTTTACCAATTCAATGAGTCCATACTTTCCTGCTCTCCCTTCCAGGCTGTTGTTAGGCTCTGCTTTGGAGGTGGGGAGGGAGCCAGGAAACACCCTGAAAGAGAAGGCAAGGAAAAAGTAAGGGAAGGGAAAGGTTATCCCAATTTGAAGCTATGGGATTAACAGCTGGGTAGGAGGCAAGGGGGCTTAGCACACAAATAGCCAACAGCCTTTCATTTAAGGGGTGTCTGTGGTCCCAAATCCTCTCAAGGGATCCCAGAACTTCATGGGGTGCTGGAATAGCACCACAGGGAACAGCTGGAGCTGTGGCAGGGCAGGCTCAGGCTGGATAACAGGGAAAGGTTCTTCTCCAGAGGGTGCTGGGCTTCTCCAGAGCGTGCTGGGCTGGGCTTCTCCAGAGGGTGCTTCTTCTCCAGAGGGTTCCCAGGCTCCCCAGGGAATGGGCACAGCCCCGAGGTAGCCAGAGCTCCAGGAGGCTTTGGACAACGCTCCCAGGGATGCCCAGGGTGGGGTTGTTGGGATGTCTGTGCAGGGCCTGGGGTTGGGCTCAATGATCCTTGTGGGTCCCTTCCAGCCCAGAACATTCTACAATTCCATGATTCTCATTCTCCATCCATCAAGCAGAGGGAGGGATGCATGGGAACCAGCAGAGGCAAGGGAAGAAATCAAGCAGACCTTTCATCTTTGGAGAGGATGAATTTCTTCCTCAGCCTTAATTTGGCCCCTGAGCCATTTTGGTGGAGGCTGCCATCACAAACAAAGTGCTCTGTTTTCCTGACCGCATCCAAGGGAGAGCTGAAATCCCCTTCCTAGCAGGCTGGGATTTTCCCTTCCTGAAAAGAGCAGGAGAAAAGAAAAGGAGCCTAAGGGCAGCCCACGACAAACTGAGTCTCCTCTGTCTCTCCTCCAAATCCTCTGGAGATGTTATTCCCCCCTCGTTGGGATGCAGGAATAATATTTACCCCAGCTGCAGCCAATATCCAGCATCTGCAGCCTGGTGCTATGGATCTGTCACATCTGGATGCTCGGGATGACGGAGGGGAGTTCAAACAGCCCTGGAACACGAGTCCAGCAGGAACTGCTGGCCAGAGTCCAAGGAAAATGGCCAGAACACGGAGTGAAGGTGGTGGCCATTGGCTCATCCCACACCACACGTGCCAAAGCAAACGGGAAGCTTCGACCCTGGCTGAGATTCCCAGCACAACCCTCCCCAAGCAAGCCACAGCCAGCCTCAAATTATCCCTGAATACCAATAAAGTCCAGGAGATGGGAAAGCCCCGGGAAAGGATGCTCCATGCTGAGTGTTAGGCAGTTGCAGCCTGGTTTGTAACCCCTCCTTCCTGAGCATACTCTTCTTTTCTGCAGGAGATTTGGAAAGAGTAAAACCTTTTAGATGAGAAATGCTACACAACTCTCAAAATGTGGTGGTTTGTTGGTTGTTTTTTTTTTTCCCATGAAACAAGAGGCATTTGTGGGGTTGGAGGAAAAAAAAAAATCACATATTTATGGCTACTGCTCTTAGTCACAACTGGTCTCATCAGGAAGTTTTCTACTGGGAAATTATGTTCTGTGGAGTTACCTTAATTTTTGAGAGCATTGTGTCAGACCAGCTCGATTTTATCAGAGTTTACAGGCTTGATTTTATCCAACTAGTCTGTCTTTTCATTTAAGTTTTGCACAAGCATAGGTAACTCAAATTAACATCAAGAATGTCATTCAGACAATTTTTATCAGTGATTTTTTTTGTTATCACTTTTTGGTCAAATTTGAATTTTGACATGTAAGGGAAACAAATTTTCCTCTAAATTCCTTTTTGAATTAATGAAAATTTTCACAGATGACAACATCTGGTTCCCACATGGGCAGGATTCTCACCAGGATGAAGCCTCCAGTTTGGTGTCTGCTCAGATCACACAGGATGAATTCAGATTGGCCTGGATGGAAATGGCCCATGAAGGATAAGAACTGGATGGGAGGAAAAGCAAAAAGGCAACCAACAGAGTACAGATTTGGCAGAGCTGGTGGATTCCATTGGGAGGTCACTGCTAGGTCTGGTATTTTTGTCCATCTTTATTAATGGCATGAAAATGTAGTATAATACACCAAGAAAGCAAGAGGCGGGGCAGGGAAGAGAAAAGCAATCAACCCAGCAAAGCTGACAGGAAAAAAAAAAAAATCAGTATTTCCATGAGGTTACTGCTTAGACAACACCTGAAACAGCACTGAGCCTTCTGGGCACCCAACATTTTAATTTGGAGGGAGTTCATAGAAGAGTGACAGAGATAGTGGAGAGGGAAGTGTTGAACTTGGCTCCGGGAAAAGTTGGACAGAGCAACAGGCTGGGAGTGATTAAAGAAAATAAACACCCAGGGAGGAATCCTGACCTTGCTGGAGCTGATGTCAAGGCTTCCATTGACTTCAGCAGGGCCAGGATTTCACACTGAGAAAGAGGGTTTGGTGGTGGAGAAGGCTGGATGAGGGAACCACGGGATATGGAAACAGAGGAAGCAAGAAATCCCAGTTTTCTCTAAAATCAGGAAAATCCAGAGTGCCAGCTACTGCATGGGAGAGCCAACTGCACTTTTGTAACCCTCTAATTAAAGCAAGGTTAAGTAAAACAAGTGTTACATATTCAGCTCTGATGAGAGGAGAAAATTGGATGTAACAAATCCACCCCCTGCAGCCAAACTCCCAACTGGAGCATCTCCCCAGTTCAAGCACAGATGGTTTTATATGGGAAATGTAAATAAGAAGTTACCATCTGGTTAATAAAAAAGCATCTCTGCTACATTTGATTACGTGTCCCCATATGTAAATATTTAATAATACACTCTTTTTTTCCCAGTGTTTTAAGTTTTTCCTTGAGAATGCCCATGGAGAAGGAATTCCCAGAGACATCAAATGTGATAAACCACAAAAATGTCCCATGTTTGTCCTATAAAATTTAAATCTATATTGAATTTCACTGCTATCTGTGTGGGGGAAATATAACCAGGTTCTACTGCTCAATATCTGGTGAAACTGGAGAATTGGATAAGCTGGGTTCTGAAATATGTGGCATTTGTAAAAAAAAAAATAATTAAAAAAAATCAGGCATAAGGCAGCCTGTTTCCAGAAAAATTGTTGGAAAATTCTGCTTGGGAGATGGAATCTATTTGTGCATTTGAGTTGAAATTGCCAACCAGTTGCTTGTTATAAAGGGAAAGACATTCCTGAGGGAGTGGAAACATTGGATTTGGGTTGGGTTTTTTTTCTTCCAAATGGCCTTTTCCTTCCCAAACTGATGTATTATCAAAATAAAGCTGCAGGGGACTAAACAATACCAATATCAAAAGGGAATTGTGTATTCCAGGCGGCACAGAAAGCTTGATCACTTATTTCAAGGAAAGGTTTTTATCTTTCTCCTTCTCCTGCAAGACACCAAGGAAATTCCAGTTGGGCTTGGCCACCTAGCCAGGTATCCCACCCCATCCATCCCTCCAGTGAACCTCTGCCAACACCTCCCACAGTTTTCCCCATCAAGAGGGGGTCTTGCTCACAGCTGATCTCAACCTAAATGATGAATTACAAAAATCCATTTAAATCAAGGAACGCAGGCACAACCCAACGCCCTCTCAGCTCAGAGGAGAGTTGAAGTGGTTGCAGACTAAACCTTGAGGCAGAGATAAGGGAACACACCCCTGAACCCCCACTCTGACCGCACCACGCCACAAGCTGCCAAATTTTCTCTCTCTGAAGGGGCTGAGTTGGCAGCAGCACTGCCAGGGCTCCAGGCAAGGGACAATTTCATCTCTCAGAGTGCAGTGAAGAGAAAACACTTCAGCACCAGAATCAGGAACCTGCCAATTCCCTCAGATAAATAATATTAGAGTTGCCCTCCTGGATGTGTGCTCTGGAAGCAGAATCAACTCTGGGTATTCACTGCAGTCATAAAAATATCCCCTGGTTGTATTTCCTCTCCAAACAAACTGTTTTCAAGCCAAGATCAGCACCCTGGCATCCTCCTGCTGCTTTTAGCTGCAAGCTCCTCATGGGCTCAAGAGCCTCTGAGGAGGATTTGATCGTGGCCAAGGGTTGGTCACCCCTGTTCCAAGCTGACCCTGGAGAGCTTCCATGAAACCACAGCACTCCAATGTCCCAGCTGGTGTTTTAATCCTCTCCTTTCCATTAAAAAAAAAAAAAAAATTGTGAATGCCAGAATGGTTTGGATTGAAAGGGACCTTAAAGATCTCCTGGTTCCACCCACCCGCCTGCCTGGGGCAGGGACATCTCCAGGTTGCTCAGAGCTTCATCCAACCCAGCCTTGAGCATTTCCAGGGATAGGGCAACTACAGCTTCTCTGGGCAACTTGTTCCACCCTCACCAGTCAGGAATTTTCTCCTTATAGCCAACCTAAGCCTGCCCTCTACCAGTTTGAAGCCATTCCCCTGTCGCTACATGGTCCCTCTCCACCCACACTTCTCCTCCATTTAGACACCAAAGCTTGAGAAGGAGATCCCTAAGGAATCCAACACCACCATCCTTCCATCTGGGCACACAGCTGGCTGAGAACTGTGGGAAAGAATCCAAGAATTCAACATTTGCCTGGAAGCACGGCCAGTGTCCAGCTCAAGTCTGGCAAACCTGATTTTTTGGCTGGACCTCAAAGAGTCACTGCACCAGGTGAAACCTCCTGGGTTCTTACTGCTTTTAATCACTCATTTAATGCTGAGCCACAAAGAGAAAATTTAAAAAAAAAACAACCCAAACCCACCTGGATGGGGTTGCTTTGCTCTTAGAGGGGGTGAAAAATTTTCTAGACCAAACTGCTTCACTGCACATTTACAGAAAGATTTTGTTGTTCGGTTTAAATTTATCAGTTATTACATTTGTATTGAAAGGAAGCTGAAAATGTTTACTGACGTGAACTGTGCTTGCTCAAGTGCCAGAAATGTTCCATTGCAGGCACCCTCTGAAACGTTTTCCTTTTTCCTGCACACTCTTGAGTTTATGTCAAGCCTCCTCATTAAACCAAGAAGTGATTCCTTATCAGCTGCCTGGCCCGCTGCAATGTTTGCATTACAGAGCAAGATGGATTTTCCACTTTATTTAATCCTCAGAACTGGGGGAGCTGAGAGGAAGGACTGGTGCCAAGGGACTGGCATTGCCAGAGCCTGGTCACAGCCAAGGAGGGCACACACACACACACACACACACACACACACAGAGGGCCCTCCCCAGTCTTCCCCAAAAGGTGGAAAATGTATTTTTCAGCAGCTCAGCCCTACATGGACACCTATCTAGGCTGCCCCTTTCTGACTAATACAGAGAAATCAGCCCTTATTATGAGGGGAATTGCATCCCTCTGCCTTTGCCTGTTCTCAAGTTTTTCCTTATGTCTCCCCTGTCCCTTTTGCCCCCAGAGCCAGCTCACTCAAGATGGGAGAGCCCAGCTGGCTGCACCAAAGGTGTCACCAGGGTTCCACTCCTTCTCCTCTCCAAGCCCCACCAGGATCCTCACGTTCCTCCCCTTCCTCTAAAGCTGTTTTTTGGCAAGAAATCTGGTGGGGGGTGGGGAGACAACCTGAAGCATTTTCTGGTTTCTTTCCCATTCCTCCAGCAAAAGATGTGGAGATTCCATCCAGCAGGACATGGACAGAAATTCCACATGCAGCAGCTCAGAAACCACAGGAACATGGATGGAAAGAAAGCCTGGAGCTGTGGGCAGATGAAGAGAAGCACAGAAAATGTCAACAAGAAGAGGAAAACTGGGAAGGGAGAGGAAGGATCCCTCCCCTCCTGAAGTTTTTAAGCATTGATTTAGACTACAGCACCTGTGCCCAGGAGAAGAGGACATGGACAACCACCCCCATGTGGAGGGAAGGGAGGGTTTGTGGAGCTTGGCCCAGTGAAGAGGACAAAAAGAGACCTGTTCCTTTGTCCTGGTGGCCAGTGATGGCATTCCTCATCCCCTGATGTGCTCATGGGGAGCAATGGCAGTCATCAGTGGGATGGGGTGGGTTGGGTTTAAAAAGATTCTGGTGGGGTTTAGGGTCAAGACTGTGGTGGCCCCCTGCTGAATTTATGGGACAGACACCTCAAGGCACAGCAGGCAGAGCTGGGGGAGGCTGGTCACTCCCCCAGCACCACCTGGAATCACACATCCATGGGGATAAAATGCAAAAGCTGCAGTTAATGTGGACAACAGCTGAAGCCTGTTCCTGGAAATGCAGAGCAGGAAGATCCTCACTAACAACACAGGAGAGCCACGTGGGGACCATCCACCACCTCAATTTCCTGGAGGACTTCAAACCAGCCCTCAAGTGTTATTTTTGCACAGTTCCTTGTCTATAAATATTTATAACATACTTGTTTGAATACCCCTTAAAAAAAAAAAAAAAAGGAAAATTAAATAACCTTCCAAACCCCACTACTACTTATTGCATCTTGAGCAAAATATTTTCTTGACCTTTCCTATGTTCAGCCCTTGGGGCTCTCACTGGCTGAGCAAACCTCTATCCTCCTGCAGGGCAGCAGGCTGCCTGCTTGGTGGTTCAGAAAGTGACAGAGGGCTATAGGAATGCCAAGATTTGGGAGCAAATGAAGCTGGAGGGAAGAATAGAAGCTTTTCAAATTTGTAGTCTTAACCACGAGCACTTGGGTTTCATCCATGAGGGGTCAATGGGGGAAGAAAAAAAAATCATAGATGTGAATCATGTTTGATGTGCAAGGTTTGGGAGCTTGGGCAGGGCTAAAGGTGTCCAGGATGGCTTCAACCCAGAAGCACCCCAAGCTCAGCCCTGAAGGCAACAGGAAAGGAAAAGCTCAGGGGTGAAAATGCCACCTCCAGCTTAGAGTGCTGCAGTGAGGAGAGACCTCCTGGGAGGCCCTCAGGCTGTAGCAATAGGGATCTGTGTGATGCTCAGGGTGGGGGAAATCTTCCCGTGGGGATTAGGAAAGGATCCCTTCCCTTTTTCCTCCTGGGTGATTGCTGTCCCCGTCCTGAGATTGGTTCTTCCAGCACCACCCGCCTCAGAAATCATGGGCAGCCTGTGGCCAGCAGGACTCAACACCTAAACCTGAACCAGCCCATTTTTTAAGTCATTTTGTTACTTGGGATAACCTAACCCATTTTGTGTCCACAGCATTTGCCCCGCTCTGTTCCCAAAATCATCTGGTTTAGCAAATCCCAGGATGGAGCTGCCACCCTGCCCCCGGCCATCTCTGCTGCTGCACATGAATGGGGACAGACTGAAGTGTTCCTGGGCTAAGGGTGACCTACTTTCATGGCTGCACTACAGTTCATTACCAATTCCTAATGATCTCATTGTTCCACTAAATGAAGGTTGCCACCTGTCCCGGAGACTTTAGATCAAGCTGGGATTAACAGATCCGCTGACCCATTTCCCCCTTTTGTAGGACATGGTCTGTGATCAGTAGGGTTGTTTCTTTTACTTTTTTTTTTCCCATCCAAGGTTGAGCCTTAGCAGGAATGTCCCATTAGCAGGGGATGCTGAGCCGTGTGGCTCCTGCTGCAAACCCTGCCCCAGTCTGTTTTGGCGCCAGATTCCACCTGCCTGGATCCCACCAGGAAAAAAGGTCCAACCCTACAAAAAAAGAAAAAAAAAAAAAAAAAAAAAGAAAAAAAGAAAAAAAAAAGGCAGAGGGGAATTTGCATTTAGGGCAAACGAAATACTTCCAGTTTAAAGGAGAGGTTATAAGAGGCTCTATTAATGATCTGGAGGCTGTTTGCAGTTTTGCTCTGGGCAGTCATCCCTACGGCAATAACCTGGGAAGGAAAAAGCCTGGATTAGCACCCAGCAGCCATCCTGACCCTCGCAGGGATCCGTGTTTGAGGGGCTGTCCTGCTGCCAACAGCCCCCAAGGACACAGCCCTGCGGCCCAGAGGGCTGGGGATGGCAGGTTGGAAGCAGAAGAAATAAAAGAAATAAAAGCAAGAAGGAGAGGGGAATAAATTCCCATGGACAGGCTCAGTGAGCAGCCAAATGACCTCAAGTGCACCGCTGGCTTCCCTCGCCCGTGGAAGGCAGCGCTGCAGCTGCATTTTTCATAAATAGGAACACCCCAGCTTGATGTTTTTTAAAGCTGTCTAGACAGTGGAGCAAGACCTTATTTCAAGGCACATAATCACTTTCCCATTTTTCTTCGTGGCACAGGACGTTTTCCAAGATTAGATAGAAGCTGGTGGAGCAACACGTTGTTAACCTTGGGTGTGCCTCCCTGCTTTAGGCTCTCCGTGTCCGAGCTGGAGGTGCCTTTCTGTCTGATCACGTCTCCCCTCCATTCCTGCTCCTTCCCCTCAGGCAGGAAAGCTTCCAGGCTGGGTAGGATTACACGTGGATTGCAGACAATTGGGGGCACAGGGGGTGCTGCAGCAAAATGCCAGCTCGCTTCGGCAGAAGGCAAATATAGTCTTGTGCTTCCCGATATAAAACTGCGTTAGAGGGAAAAAATGAGATGAAAAAGCTTGCTGCTGACCTCCTTCAGGCCAGAGTGCCCCTGGCTGTCAGACAGCAGTGACTCATTCCCACAGCCTGGGGTGAGAACCCTGAGGAGATCACAGAATCCCAGAGCGGTTCGGTTGGAACGTCCCTTAAAGCTCATCCCATCCCAACCCTGGCCATGGGCAGGGACACTTCCACTAGACCAGGTTGCTCCAAGCCCCATCCAACATGACCTTTGTTGCACCAGGCATTTCTACTGCTTGTCCAGGGCCAGGGATGAGGCTTTCTGACCAGGAGTAATCCTCATCCTGTACCTGACACGGAGCATTTTTCCCATGGGATGTGCAGGGATCTGCACTCAGGTTATCCAGGGGAAGCCAAGTTCCAGCATGGCTTGGTGCATTAAATTAAGTCAGCAAAAGCTGATGGCAAACAGACCATCACAAATGGGATTATTTCAGTGTGGAGAACTGGGATGAGAGGGTTGCTGCCCTGACAGAGAAGCATAAGGACAGGAAATCATGGATTTGGGGAGCTGGGTGAGTGTTTACAGCCTAAGCCCAGGAAACATTCCTTGCCTGGTGTTCCAAGAGCCTCTCCTTGAGGACACTGCCTACACAGAGTTACCCATCAGGAGTAAAATGCCTGTGCTGAGAGCCAAGATCTGCCCTGGTGCCCAGCTCCCTGCAGGATTGCCATCTCTCCCTGTGCTGTTACAGTGATTATCCACCCACAGCAGGAAGGCCAGCCAGGGATCTCTTTTTGCTTCCTTAGCATTTTCCTTTGGAGGATGCAGAACTTGACTTTGGGAATCATTTCAGCTTGAGAGTATCCAGTAACTTCCCTGCTCCCTCAAGTGAGCAGTTAAAATCATCCAGAGCTGCCTTTCCTTAAAAAAATTCCCTACTGCTATGGAGAATACATGAGCTGCCTGAGATTAATGTCAGGCTTCATAATTTACATATCAAGTGCTTTAATGAATTGTTTTTGGTATCATTGTCCTTACCATGAATAAACTTAAAAGTAATGGATTTGTAATTAATTAAAATTTAATTACGATAGTTTGTCATTTTATTATTTGCAATTATTTGCCATAAAGGTAATAAAAATTGCAGGATGTCACAACTGAATACAAATCCCTAATCAGGAGCAATCAACTCGTGCCGTAACCTTGAACAAGGGTGATTTTATTAATGCTCCAAGCCTGGAGCCCAAGGTGGCACCTTGAAGGTCCTGGCTGGGGCAACGTGGTGCTTTGGGGGGAGAGGGGGTCACTGAATCCCATAATCATTTGGGTTGGGAAAGACCTCCAAGGTCATTGAGTGTAACCTGTGTCCAATCCTCACCCTGTCACCCAGCCCAGAGCACTCAGTGCCACCTCCAGGCCCTCCTTGGACACCTCCAGGGCTGGAAAAGAAGCAAAGAAGTTTTCACCCACCTCCCCTGACCACACTGAATTCCTGGAGCAGTTACCCACAACAATCCTTGTCAGCTGTCATTTCTCCTTTGGATGAGTTTTTAATTCCTATCAGGTTTTAAGCCCTGCTTTAAATCCAAGTTTCTGCATCATCTTCCAGTATTTTATTTCCAGACAAGTGGGTTTCAATATTATTAAGGTCATTTTTACTCACCCCAGTATTACCCCTCTGCCCCCTGCAGCAGAAGTCTCTTTTTTATGAAGTTTGAAGGATAAAAAGGATAAATTATCTCTGTGTTTGCTGCTGCTGTCCCAGGACTCTTTCCAAGGCTCCCAATCCCTGGGTTCATATGCAGTCAATCCTTCCCACCTGAGGGAACAAGGGATACCCCTTCTCATCCCTGCTCCACCCATACCCACAACTCCCTGGCATATTTCCTTTGGGCCAGATATCTTAAAAAAAACATCCTTGGGAGCAGTTTTCCACCAGCCAGTCTCATGCCATCTTCCAAAGGCATGAGAACTGCTCCCAGAGCAGCAATTAGGCTGGGATTAGCAGAGATTTTCCTGTGAGTGCCCTCAGGGGACTGTATCTGTGATGTGGGAGAGGGCATCCAGGTTGCCTTGTCCCATCCTGCTAAATTCCTCCCTTCTCTCCATCCTTTGCCAGTCTTTTCCACAGCCCTTGGTCGGTTTGTCCTTTGAAGTCCATTAATTGGTTGGGAAGGAGGAATTCCGTTTTTAGCTTCTCTTCCTAGGGAAAGGATATGGGGATGTGCCCGTCCTTCCTCTGTCCCTGAATGGATTGGCCAACTCCTTGGAAAGCCCAAAGAGAAGGAGAGAGGTCTTGTTGCCTCACTGTGCCCATAATTTACATGAAAAACCCCAAACCTGGGGGTGACTTTCACCAGGCCGGAGAAACCCAACACCAGCGGGGACCCCGGCAGATCCCGTGCCTTGGAGCTGTCCCATCTCCCAGGGAAAACCTCTCTGCTGCTCCTGATTGGGAACTCAGCCACCAGCCCATAAATCAGCAGCACTGCTATCGCCTCTGCCCTGCCAGCAGACGGTCTGAGGTGAAAAAACTCAGCCCTGGAGGCGTCAGCCTCCTGTGGGTTATCCTGGGGCAGGGGGAACGCCAGGGACCCTCTCTACGGGGTGGTGGTTTCCAGGCTCTGAAATTCCCTTTCCAGGACACCTGGAGAAGCCTGAACAGCCTCAGCTTTTCAGCTGTGCTACAACAGCCCCAGCGCTCCCAGCTCTCAGCCCCTCCACCCCAGAGAAGGATCAGCTCCAGGCATGCAAACTCTCGAGGGCTGTAGCATGAGACTTTGGTGTTCACACAAAACCCACAGGGTCTGGGGCTGAGCTGAGGTGGAAAACAAGCCCACCGCAGGCCTGGAGTATTTGCATTTCTTGTAAACATGCTTGCAAAAGCACTTAGCGAATGAATGTTAATTGTTCTGCAGAGATCCCACCCTGTTCAAAGGAGAAGGGGGAAATAAAACCAAAATAAGCCCTAAGTGGATGCTGCCAATTTTCCCTTTGACACCCCTCCCAAATAAAATTCAGGTGATCTCATCCTGCACTGATCAGCAGAGACCAAGTAATAAAATAAAAAAGGAAATTACTTCATCTTAAGTGCCTATTAACTGATGTTAAGTGATTAAAAAAAGCTTAATTTGAGAGTAAAAATTCATGTGACAAGCCCGTAGATGCCAGAACAAGCTGGTTGTGGCTGGATCTGTCAGAAGCATGGAACTGCAAGGCTTTAAAGCAATTTAAGTGCCTTCAGTCAGGTTTGGGAGACAATTATGCCCCGGCCAAACATTTACATAAAAATGGACCTCTGCTTTTGTTGCTTTTCCAGTGCAAGCAGAGCAGTGCTGGCAGAGCATTTTACATGTGATACAGGGAGGATTTTACACACAGTGCAGCTGCCAGGGACAGCAGAAATTGATAAAACTTGACAAATTAACAGCACACAGGAAACAAAGGGAGAGGACTTGGAAGCTCCCTGTTTGCTGCGAGGATGCTGAGCCCAAGCCTCACCCACAGCCGTGCTCTGGTGTTTTGGGCTGGCCCTCCCCACTGCACCCGGTCTCAGTGGGGTGAAACACAGCAGAGATGTGGGCTGAGAGGCCAGGAGCAGGGATGGATGTGGGAGTTTTCTTTGCCCAGGGCCAAAAGCAGAGCGAGCCTCACAAACTTCGCGGGCATCCCGCGGGATTCAGGGATTATCAGGATGATTCAGGAACTCTGCGGCTGCAGCAAAGCCTTGACTCCAGCACTTGTGCAGTTGTTTCCTCACAGCAATGTGGTTACACGGAATAAAAACAAGCTGAAATTGTCCTCATCAGCCGGCGTGTGCTCCAGAACAAGGAGCTGCTGGGGAGAGCTCAGGCTTTAACTGCTGAACTTGCTTTGACCCCCTGGCTGCACGCATCCGTGACTCCCAAAGAGCTGAGGATCCCTCCAGCTCCTCTCCTCTTCTCTTCTCTTCTCTTCTCTTCTCTTCTCTTCTCTTCTCTTCTCTTCTCTTCTCTTCTCTTCTCTTCTCTTCT
>VZUI01032396.1:0-153014 GCA_013401135.1 Cettia cetti
CCGTTGGCCTTCTTGGCCACCAGGGCACACTGCTGGCTCATGTTCAGTCAGTTATCAACCAGAACCCCCAGGTCCCTGTCCAGCCACACCATCCCCAGCCTATAACATTGCAGGGGGTTATTGTGGCCAAAGTATAGGACTCGGCACTTGAACTGATTAAACTTCATCCTATTGGATTCTGCCCATCCATCCAACCATTCCAGGTCTCTCTGCAGAGCCCTCCTGCTTTCCAACAGATCGACACACAGTCCCAGCCTAGTGTTGTCTGCAAATTTACTCATGAAAGACTCAATACCCTCATCCATGTCATCAATAAAGATATTGAACAGATCAGGTCCCAGCACAGACCCCTGAGGGACACCACTGGTGACTGTCCCCAGCTGGATGCAGCACCACTCACCACCACTCTCTGGGCCAGGCCATCCAGCCAGTTCCTAACCCAGAAAAGAGTGCTCCTGTCCAAGCCACGGGCTGCCAGCTTATCCAGAAGGTGCTGTGGGAGACATTGTCAAAGGCCTTGCTGAAGTCCAGGTACACAACATCCACAGCTTTTCCTGCATCCACTAGGTGGGTCACTTGGTCATAAAAAGAAATCAGGTTGGCCAAACATGACCAACCCCTTCTAAACCCATGCTGTCAGTGTCTGATACCCTGGCCATCCTGTATGTGCTGCATGATGGCACTGAGTATAAACTGCTCCATAACCTTACCAGGTACTGAGGTCAGACTGACTGGTCTGATAATTACTGGTCTGACAATTAGCGGTCTATAATTACTAGGATCCTCCTTCCCACTCTTTTAGTGAATGGGTGTCACATTGGCCAGCTTCCAGTCATCTGGAACCTCGCCAGTGAGCCAAGACTGTTGGTAAATGATGGAGAGCAGCTTCACAAGCTCATCTGACAGCTCCCTCATTGCCCTGGGATCGATCTCATCTGGTCCCACAGATTTATGCATATCCAAGTGTCTCAGCAGTTCTCTGACTGCCTCCTCTTGTATAGCAGAGGGACCATTCTGCTCCCTGACACCATCTACCAACTCAAGAGGACAGTTGTCCTGAAGGCAAGTTGTCTTTCCACTAAAAACTGAGGCAAAGAAGGCATTTAACACCTCTGCCTTCTCCTCATCTGCAGTTACTAGGTTCCTCCCGCATCTAATAAAGAATAAAGGTTGGTCTTACCCTTCCTTTACTATTAATATATTCGTAAAAACATTTTTTATTATCCTTTACAGACATCATTTTAAGTTCAAACTGAGCTTTGGCCTCCCTAATTTTATTCGTAGATGCTCTAGTAGTCCCCTTAAATACTTCCTGAGACACCTGACCCTCCTTCCAAAGATGATACATCCTCTTTTTATTTCTAAGTTCCTCCAAAACCTCCTTGCCCATCGAGGTTGGACATTTGCCTCGTTGACTCATCTTTTGGCACACAGGGACAGTCTGTTGCTGTGGTCTCAAGATCTCTGTTCTGAGGCATGCCCACCTATGCTGAACTCCTTTGTTTTTAAGGGCTGCTTCCCAAGGAAGTCTCTGAATAAGTCTCCTAAATAGGTGAAAGTCTGCCCTCTGGAAGTCCAATGTAAAAGTCCTATTGATGTTCCTCTAGATTTCACCAAATATCAAAAACTCTATAATTTCATGATCACTGTGGCCCAAGAGGCCTCCAACCACCACATCTCCCACCAGCCCATCTCTATTTGCAAACAACAATCCCTCCCATAACATAGTCTCTCCCCTGGTAGTCTAGCTCACCAGCTGCAACAAAAAGTTGCTCTAAACACACTCTAAAAATTTCCTGGACTGCCTTTTTTCTGCTGTATTAAGTTCCCAGCAGATACAAGTTCCCTTGTTCTACAAGAACAAGGGCTGGTGATCCTGAAACATTCTCCAGCTGCTTAGCTGGTTGGGTGTATGATAACAGACTCCCAGTAGGACGTCAGCGTTGTTCGCCTTCCCCTTAATTCTTACCCATAGGCATTCATCATCATTAGCTTCAATACCTATGGCATCGAAGGGCCACCCCTCCACCTCTTCTCCCTTTCCTGTCTCTTCTGAAGAGCTTGTAGTCACCCAGTGCAGCACTCCAGCTGTGTGTGTCTTCCCACCACGTTTTGGTGATGGCAACTACATTATTGTTTTGCTGCTGCACCATGGCCTCCAGCTCTTCTTGTTTGTTACCCATGCCACGTGCATTGTTTTACATCATGTCTTGGGTTATGGAACCAAAAAATGTGTATTCTATTTCATCTGTTGAAAGCAGTTGGGGAAATGTGGGGGTTTTTTTCTTTATCTCTTGTAACTGTGGGGGGAGGGGGGCAGATGCTTTCTGATAATGGCCCAGCTGTTAAAACCAGGTGGGGCAGTGTTTCTTATCTCTTTCACCACCATCCTCCCTCCACGGGGATATCTGCTGATAATGGCCCATTAAGGCTCACCAATCACATGACACATTCCATCATCCCATTGTGAGATGCTCCACCCAGTGTTGGAGGGCGGGGGTCCCGGGCTTCCTACCTGGATAAAAGGGAGACTGAAACCCCCAGAGAGTCAATCCTACACTGGATTCCTCAGAGAAAGACTGGACCCATCTCGCCATCACTGGACGTTTCTATGGGATCATCTCTACTCCACAGAACCGCATCTGTTACTCCAGAAGGATTCACCTGGACTGCTTCTAACGCCCTGACCAACAGGGTGCCAGGTCACATCCCTGACTCTGTCAGGGGTTTTTAGGTTGGTTTTTTTTTTCCTCTGTTTGTTTTGTTTGCTTGTCTTTCTGTACTACTACATTTGTTTATTTTAATATTCCTAGAAAAGAACTGCTATTCCTATTCCCAAATCTTTGCCTGAAAGCCCTTAATTGCAAAATTATAATAATTTGGAGGGAAAGGGGGTTACATTCTCCATTCCAGGGAAAACTCTAGTTTTCCCTGGCAGATAACTGCCTCTCTAAACCAGGACAATCCACCTCAGCTGGGCTGCTGATTTTACCCCTAGCTCAGGCTTACCACCCTTGGGCCTGCTTCCAGAGAGCCCATCTGCATCCCCTTCCCCCTTCAAACCTAATTTAAAGCCCTCCCAATGAACTAAAACCTTTCTGCCCTTAACAGAGAGATGGTGCCCATCTAGTTCCAAGGCCAGGTGTCGTAAAAGTAGCCCCATGATCAAAGAACCCAAAGTTCTGCTGATGACACCAACCCTTGAGCCACTTGTTGATAATGTGAGCTCTCCTATTCATTTCATCATTTTTCTCAGCCACCAAAGGGACTGAGGAAAAGACTACTTGTGCCGCTGTCCTATCAGCTACTTCACCCAGCGCCCTAAAGTCCCTTTTAATCGCTTTGACATGCTTCTTTTCAATCTCATCACTGTCAGCCTGGAGTTTCAGCAGCGGGTAATAATCAGAAGGCTGAATCAGCCCAGTAAGTCTCTCAGTGACATTCTGTACCCAGGCCCCAGGGAGGCAGCAGACCTCCCTGTGGGATGGGTCCAGTCGACATATGGGGCCCTCTGTTCCCCTCAGAAGAGAGTCACCCACCCTTCTTTTCCTTTTGATGTTAGAGGTGGTGATCTGTCTTACAGATGAATCATAATTGGGAGGCTCACTGGGCAGATAATTTTTTCTAATCGTCTGGCTGACTCTCTAGATCCAGGGATCTAGATAGGTATGAACCTATTCTGAAGTGACACCTCGCTATGGGATGGGGGTCAGGAGGAACTTTTATTATTACTCCCCTGAGCAGGGACCCATTTCCACTCCCCTTCATCTATCAGGTGTCCTTCTATTGTCTGACAGTGGGAGGCATAGGAGTCCTCTGACTCTTGGTGGGCTTCCCTCAAGGATGGAAGGGCTGAACTCCACCAGCAAAAGGAGATCGTTCACCTGTTCACATCTCTCCACAACCACCTGAAAGGAGGCTGTAGCCATGTGGTGGTCAGTCTCTTCTCCCAGGAAACAAGTGGCAGGAGTGGCAGGACAAGAGGATATAGCCTCAAGCTGTGCCAGGAGGTTCAGGTTGGACATCAGGAAGACTTTCTTCACTGAAGGGGTGGTCAAGCATTGGAAAAAGCTGCCTAGGAAAGTGGTGGAATCCCAGTCCTTGGAAGTGTTCAAAAGGCTTGTGACAAGATTTCTTTCCTACTCATTTGTCACCTCTACTGTTTTACAAACCCCCCCTATACGCCATCACAATCCTTTCTTCAAATCTAAGACCCCTTAAAACAGAAGCACCTACACTTTTGTGAGGATTGGATGAAGGGACAGTGGGGTGGATTGAGAACTGGGTGGCAAGCAGATCCCAGAAGGCCATGATCAGTGGCACAGGGTTAAGCTGGAAGCCTGTCATTAGTTCTGTCCCCCAAAACTCAATACTGGGTCCAGTACTGTTTAACTTGTTCATCAAGGACTTGGATGAAGGGAAAGAGGCCTCCTCAGCAAGTTAACTGATGACAGAAAGCTGGGAGGGGTAGCTGCTACCCCAGAGGGCTGTGCAGCCCTTCACAAGGACCACAACAAGGTGGAGAGATGGACAAAGAACCTTCTGAAATTCAGCCAAGGTATACACAGGTTCTGGCACAGGAAGAATAACCCCCTGCACCAACACAAACTGGGGGTTGACCTGCTGGAAAGCAGCACTGCACAGAAGGACCTGGTGGTCCAGGTGGACAACAAGCTGTCCATGAGCCAGCAGCGTCCTTGTGGCCGAGAAGACCAACGGGATCCTGAGGTACATTAGGTACTCAGCCCTAATGGGGCCACAATCGACGTTCTATGTCCAGTTCTGGGCTCCTCAGTAGAAGACATCGAGCTCCTGCAATGGATATGGTGGAGGGCAACAAAGACAATTGTCTGGTGGGACTGGAGCACCTGTCTTATGAGGATGGGATGAGAGACTTGGGACGCAACTTCAGCTCCAAGAAGAGACAAGTGAGAGACAACCACATCAATGTGTGCATATATCTAAATGGAGGCGCCAAGAGGAAGATCTCCTTGGTAGTCCCAAGCAATAGGACATGAGGCAATGAGCGGGAACTGATACACAGGAAGTTCCACCTGCACACAAGGAAGAACTTTATTGTGCAGGTGACTGTGCACTGGAACAGATTTGTCCAGAGAGGTTGTGGAGTTTCCCCCACTGGAGACACTCAAGAACCATCTGGGCACAAGTCTTTGCTCTGGGATGACCCTTTTTTAGCAGAGATTTGACCAGGTGACCCACTGCAGTCCCTTCCAACCTGACCGTTTCTAAGATTCTGTCATTATGTGAAACAACAGCGTTGGGATCTGGACTGGCCGCTTTGTTTTAAGGCAGACGAAGCGGGACTTCACACCTCTGGTCCCTCCCTGTCCGCTGCCCGGGCTGTGGCGGGGACGCGCCCGCCGGTGACAGGAGCGCGCCCTCCGGTGACAGGAGCGCGCCCGCCGGTCCCGCTCGCGCCGAGGGCCCCGCGCCACCGGCCGCGCCGCGCGCAAGGGCCGGCGGGCGGCGGCCGCCGGCGCAGCACACGCTCCCATGGCCCAGCCCGCCTGCGCCTCCTGTGGCGACGACCCCGATCCCGAAGCTGATCCTGCCCCACCCGGCGGCGGAAGTGGCGCGAGATGGAGGGCTTCAAATTATTCCGAAGTCGCAGCGCCGAAGCGCTTTCACTTCCAGGCCCTTCCCACCCGCCTGCCTGGCGCCGCCTCGCACCGACCAGAACCGCCGGCAGCGGACTGGCCGCCGTACCCCTCCTTCCCTCCCTCCCACTCTCTTCTTCCGGGCCTCCATGGCGCCTCCTTCCCCGACTTCCGGGCTGGCTCTGCCTCCTCCTTCCCCGGTCGTGACGTATTTTGCCAGGCGGGGGCGCTGGCGGGTCCGGCAGCAGGAGCCGTCGCTGCCGCCATCGCTGCGGGACGGTTTCCGTCCGCTCAGCTCCCCAACATGGCAGCAGCGGCGGGAGGCGGCCGCTCACCTCGCAGGCCGGCGCTGCTGACCCCTCCCGGCAACGGGGACCGCACCGTGTTCCTCTTCGACCGGCGCCGGGAGCAGGTGGACCCGGACGAGAAAGTGCTCAGCTATGGGAAGGACAACTACCGCGCTTTCCGCAGCGCCGTCTGCCAGGTACGCGGCAGGGCGGGCGGCGTCGGCCGCGGCGGTGCCGGTGTTCCATAAGTGGGGAGGGTCCGTCCCTGCGGCGCTGGGGCTGGGGGGCGGCCGCGGCGGTGCGGGGGTGTCACAGCCTCCTCGGGGGCCGCCGCGCCCGCCGCCTGCCCGCGAACTTTGTTGCCGGGACAGGTGGGCGGCCATAGAAGAGAGGCCGCGGCCGCCCCGTCGGCGTCGCCTTTCTCCCGCAGCCCGAAAGGCCGGTGCGGGGCGGCGGCGGGAGCAGCCCCTGGCGGCGGGCGGGAAGGCAGCGGGCGTCCCCCGAGCGCCCCCGCGCGGGGAGCGGCGGCGGCGGGCGCGGTGCCGCGCTGCGGAGGGTGTTCGTGGTTGAAACGCGGTGGTTGGTGTTCGGTCACAGCGCCGGCTCGGGAGCCTCAGAGGTCTCTTCCAACCAAATGGTTCTGTGACTCTCTTTCTGCTGTCCGAGGTATTGGCGGTAAGCCGTTTCCCGTCAACAGCGGTGCCTGCCATTTAAATACCGGTCTGGCCGCGCCTTTGCCTTGTCGTTCTGTTTCCCTGTAATAACGCGAAACGAAACTTACTCCGTCTTCCCAGCTCGGGGAGGTGGAGATGGTTTTCCGCGTACGGGCTATTTGCTGGCGCTACCAGTAGGCATCGCCCGTTTCTGTCATGGTTTCGTTTTCTGAGCGAGCGATAAATGCTGTAAGCCTGTTAGTTGCCTGCATGCTTTACCATGTGAAATGCACAGGAAAACCAGCTCTAAATTTCTGAACTAATTTAGTCTGATTAAAAAAATTTCGTTTTAGTTTCTTTATCCAGTTTTCTAGCATGTAAATTCTATGTTTTACATATAGATGGGATATAATAAATACCTGCTTTGCATTTGAATAAATAGAATTATTTCTAAGTTTTATAAAATTTATCAATTATTCATGAACAATAAAAATTCTACCGAGTATCACTTTTATATGTAATATAACTATATCACGATGAACTAAATAATATAATTATATATTATAATAAATAACTATATATAAGATATAGACAGAATATTTCTTGAGGAAAAAAAACCCTAAATAAGTAGTAAGTTCTATGTCTGGACAGTGGTTAATGTAATGACTTCCTACTGTGATGGAAGCTTTGAGTTGCCAATATCATCAGGGATAGCTGTCACCTGTGATTGCCTCCTCCTTGCAGAGTTCTGTTTCTGTGCCCATAATGGCATAGCCATGATCCGGTAGGGGCACTGAATCTTAAGGTGGATTCATCTTCCCTACAAGAATGTCCAAAAAAGGAGTAGAAGTTGCATTTTGTGATATGGTTTAGAAGTGTGATGTTACTCAGTCGAGGTAGGACTTGGAAATCTTTTCCAGCCTTTTTGGTTCTGTGATTCTGTACTCATAAATAGAGGAGTTATGGAGTGTTAGCACATCCCTTGGTCTGATCAGTGCCCTTAAAGTTCATCAGACTGGAAGTTCGTCAAATGTTCATTCATTCCAGCAAATGGAATAGAGAAATGAGTGCGCTACAGTTTAGCATTCTGAGAAGCTAGATAGTGGGGTGGGTTCATGACCTTCCAGGGGTTTGTATCCTCTATGAGTAATTATGAATGTTACATAATTTCCTCCAAGAATCGTCTTAATGGATCCCTTTATAGCTGTAGGGAGCAGATAAGTTGCAAGAATACTAAGTATTTTCAGTACCTGAGGCAAATATGCACATGATGACCTACCCCTCCTTTCTCTTAGATTTTTGTAACTAATCGATGGCCTGAATTTAACACAAATTTACAATTTGTTCTAGAACAGTCTGTCTTTTCTGGTTTGTTTTTTTTTTATATATACTGCACGCTCCAGTGACTTAATGTTCCATTCGTCCTCATGGTGGTCAGTAGTTCGCAGAGCTTTCTTAATTTTATTAAGAAATAAGCCATCATCACCAGCTGTGACAAATCTTGGGTACAATTTCAGGGCTTTTTTTACCTGAGAAATGTATTTACGTTTTGAAGTTGGTACTTTGATGCTGTTAGGCAGACTTCTCACATGGGCAGCAGTGTTTGAGAAGCCTGGTGCTGCAAAGCAGACCTCGCTGTGTTTGAATCTGGTACCTGTGAAAATAAAATTTTCAAGTATAGTTTTTTTTAGTATGTTTAATATGACAAGCCTTATCAGCAGTCCTGGTGGCTTCTATGGGTGTTAAGGATATTAGGGTCTGTGCTCTTACAAACTTATGCAGCAAGAACCTCAGCTAATCATTCCCTTAGAGAAAGACCTTCTCCAATAATGTGTTGACCATCTGTGAGAGCAGTCACTGCTAGTTTCAGTGTGATGACTCTTTGTACTTTGGAGCTTTCATCATCTGACATGTGGGACATCTGACCCTGAAAGTATACTGAGACAGGTGGATTGGCATGACCGGTAAATGTTGGTACAGTGAAACCTGGACAGGCAGAGGGTGGGGATGTTTGCTATCTCCCGCACCAGTTCTAGGACTTCTGGAAGAACATTCTGGCATCTCAGTGCTCCAAGAGCTTTGTAAATTGTGTTTCTCTGAGTGTTGTACTCCACAGTTCCTAATTTCTGGCATCTTGAAAGTTGCAACTAATTGCTTTCAGGAGAAAGCCGGTTCACCGGCTTGGGACAGACTTTCCTAGCTTAGTGGTGCTGAAAATGTGGCAGGGAAGTGATGAAAGCTCAGGAAGAACGATTCTTTTGTTAAGAGATTTTGAGTTGGTTCAGACTAAGATGAAGTGGAATGTTGTATTCACTTTTCAACAATTAAAGCTGCTAGGTACTGTCAGATTGCTTGGTTGGGCAGACAGTGCATATGCAGCAGTGTTGTTTCCACTAGTCTCCTGTCTGGTGGCTCAGCCTGAATAGAGGCTCAGCTTTCAATGGACTTTCATTGGCAATTTGTCCTGCTGCTGAGTGATGTTGTAGCAGCTCACACATGGTCATGGCCAACAAGGATGCTAGAAATATTAAGCTGTTGTAACTGTTTGTGTTGTGAACATCTTCCTATGGCACAAGAGAATTCTTTTGGATAGAACTGGATATGAAGGAATCAAATCCTGCAAAAAATTGTGGAATTAAACCCGATAGCAGTATGTGATTGTCCTGAGTTGAAAATACTTGAGTATTTTCATGCCTGAAGGCATGATCTTAGGCTGCTACTTCTGAGATTTAAGGATTTTTTCCCAATGCAGAGAGAAGGTATTTTCTTGTTTGTGTAGCAAAATAACTGATTCAGCTGCTTCAGAGGTTTGATTTAGGAGCTGATGCATGTCATGTCTGTTGTCATATAAAATATTTGCCTATTATTGCTAAAATATGCTTAATTTTTTAAATTTCTGGGGTGGTTTTTGAAGCAAATATTTTTTTACTGCACCCTAAACAGTTAATGTGTGTCTGTTTAGTTGGAAGTGGCTTTGCAGGAGGGAAGATACAGGGAAAAAATCTTGTAAGAGGGTGGGACATATATGGTCTTCATTCTTCATCCTTGTAGTGATCAATCCTAAAGCAGAAACCTCTTAATTAAGAATAATGCTAGCTTGAGTATTCCATTTGTGCACTGTGGAGCAGTCATATAATTTCAGTCTACAGAATCATGAAGTTTTAAGGTGAATAAGTGGGTTAAATACTGTGTTTTAATTCTTCTTGGCAGTATTGTTTCTTGTGCACCTTATTGTTGTCTTCTGTTAGGTCTATGCCCCACTATGCTTGTCCTGATGTTCAGAGTATAATTCAGAAATACTTAGTGGCAATAGGCAGAATGGAGCTTAACTGTTGGCAGCTGATCTGAGATTCCTTGCTCATGTTATTCAGGTACACAGTGGTGCTGGAACTCTTTCGTTGGTTGCTGGCAGGAATCCTTCAGGCACTTAGAGTTTGCACTCCTTTTAAAGCAGAAAGGTGTCTGTGCTGAAAACTGCACAGACATTTTGCCATGTATGATTTTTGGGAGGCTTTGGGGTGATCTAGCATTCTGGAGAGAGCTAATGTACTGAGATTAATGTTATTACTTATATAGGAGCCAAACTCATTGGTAAATTCTTCCTTAGTTCTTCTGAAACTTTTCATTGTTGTGATCTCCTTGTGTAAAAAAATAATTTAAAAAAAGCATAGATCCATAATCTGTATAAAAAGTGAATATCTGTAATTAAAGCAAATACAAAAAAATGCCACCAAGTATCACAATAAAACAATTTTCTTTTTGCTTTTAATCTTGTGTCACATCTTTTGTTGAGCTTCCCATTGTATCCTACCTGTCTACTTACTATTTAAATAGATTATCTTGCCAGTCCACCCAAATAAATTCCAGTATCTCAATGAGCCAAGAGGCAGAAAAGGATATTCATTTAAGATGGTGTATGAAAAATAAGCATAAATGTAGTATCAAATCAAGAGAAGAAATAAGTGAATTTTTTTTGTGAATATTTGCTTAAAAATGGCTAATAAATAAAGTATAATCAAATGATTTGCAATCAAAGAAAAAATATTAGGAACATCTGCAAGTTTGATCACCTAAACATCATTCTTATAAATGCTCAATAGAGAAGCTTCCATTAATGATGAAATCAATCCATCTTGCAATAATTGTATTTTTGTATTTTAAGCCTTATGTTTGTTTAGCAATTTTAGCAATTCTGTATGGCCAGAAACTAAAAATAGATGTAATTTAAACATGCTATGCATATGCAAAGCAAGTTTCTCCTTGATTTTTAATGATGCTGTTGGAAGTACTGTAAGATCTGTGTAAGATGTAGCTATGATATTAAGTTTTTTCCAAAACTATCACACTGTATTTCAGACTTTACTGAAAATCTTGTCTATGGCATCTTTGTTACTGATATTTTGGTGGGAAGAAGGATGCAGTTTACGTACCTTTGTGCACTTAGGTACAGTCTTCTGGTGTTTCAGTTGATTTGGAAAGCTGAGTAGCTTGTAGGTTCCTGGTCAAATCTGAGTGTTGGCAACACAGTCAGATGCTGAGTACCTGCAATCTTTAGGATTAGTTATCCAGGTACAGTTGTTATATATGACCAAATGTTTTTTGGTTTTGAGGGGTGGTTTCTGAATTCTTGTTCCTTCAATAAGTTGTGCCACACAGTGTTTTGGTAGGAGAAGCTGGCACAAAGTTATTGTTATTTTGGCTGATAGCTGCACTGAGTATTTGTGATTGTAATTTTAGACATGGACGTTTGTGAAGGTTTTTGTGGAAGTTACTACTGAGACTCAGACTAAGTCTAGTAATGGCAGCATGCTCTTTGTAGAAATTCTGGGTCCCAAGCTTCTTTCTGCTTGCTGAAAGTTGCGAATCTTAAAAAGATGTCTGAGTTAACGCATTGTTCTAGACAAATCCACTTGTGACTTCCGTAGAGATCTTGTGTCATGCAGTTTGTTTCTCTTTTTCTCTCTGTTTTTCCATCAAAATTGTGATAAAACTTTAAGAAACCTAACAAACCTATTCTATTACTGGATCTTGTGATGCGCAGCAATGTTCAAAGTGTTTCTGTTAAAAGTCTTGGTAACATCTTTTATTGGCTACTTTTTGTAACTATTTAAAAGTTTGTCAACTGAACTTCTAAAAGGGAAGCTTTTAAATACATCAAAGAGCATGGACCTTCAAGTTCTGCAAAAGTTATCCTCTGTAATTTGTTCTTTAGATGGAGATGGTGCTCTTAATAAAGAATGATTGGAAAATATTTTAGATGATTTAGGTTTATTGCTAGTTTTTGTCTGTAGATAGTCTCTGAAAACCTTTTTTTCAGAAGATGCAGGCTCCTGTGTATTCCTGTATTTCTGTAATATATAAATTTTTGCTTTGAACTGCAAGAAATGCTTAGAAATAATTTCTAGCTTTTTTTTTCTTTTTTTTAATTTCAGCTACTTTTCTAGAGACTTTTGGATTCTTCTTTTTGTTGGTGTCCATAGACATTATATATAAGTTTGTGTTCTGACATTAGGGAGGCTCATTGGGGTTATGATTAGGGCTGACTGTTATCATACTTGCCCTGCTAACATGAGTGCTCAGTCCTAGGTCCTCACTGAGAGATCCTCAGCAAGTTGTCACCAGGTCGAGAACAGTTCTCACAGTGGATTGGATGAGTTTATTGGATTAGCATTCTTACGAGTCACATACAGTTGTTCTCATTTACTACTGGCAAGGTCTCCACTTAATATTTTTATGGTTTCGTATTTGCTACTTTTATTAATTACCTTAATATTGTGTAGTTGTATAATTGAGAGAGATGATACAAAAGACCATTCTTGCCTTGAAAATCTGTGATTTTAGAAGAAATAGCTTCCCTTAAATGTGTACTGTCATTTCATCCATTTGTTGATGTAAGAAGTTTCTCTCAGTTTGGACTGATAATTCTTCATTAAGTGGGATAGCTAACTGATAAATGCATGTCTTTCAGATGGTAATTTGATAAATAGCATGAGATATTCAGTTAATCATATGCAAAATTAAAGAAGGCTACAGGCTTCTCAGTGTTTAAATGTGGTTCTTATCTTCATTTTTTCAGATTCCTGGATAAGTTTTTGCAACGGAGCTGCTGTACCCATTTGAAATACTGAAAAAGCTGTATTGCTTTTTGCTGTGCTGGGTAGCTAAGTAAATAACTATGAAGGACAGCATTGAAAATGGCATTATCAGACTTTACGTTTAAATGATACAGTTCAGGTTCCCCTTTAGAGGTTTGTATCGGCAATACAGTTCTAGCAGTCAGAAAAAATACTTCTTGGCTGTGGAAGGTGGCTCCATGGATGTTATATCTTTGTTATCCTTTGGCTGCATCACCAATCTCTGAGGCCATTTGTTCTCATCATTGTCATGCACTGTCTGCTTGGATTGGTTATGGTAGGAGGATACAGAATTTTAAGGGTATAGAAGTTGCGTATTGTAGGGAACTACTGTTTTTGTTGGAAAGGTTTGGATTCCAAGGGGTAAACGTCTTTTCTAAAGATATTGTAGTTTTGGCTTCACTGTTCTACCTTCGTCCTGTTGGAGAGTGTTCCATTCCTTCAGTTTTAAAAGTCGCCACCAGAAGTTCTTATTTTATGGTAATTGACAGAGGAAGCAGGCCATTGACTGTCCTTACAGCATATTATTTCTCCTTCACTTACCACCTCAAGCCTATTCATGTGACTGCAAACTGTAGTGGTACACACACAAAGGTAAATATTTGTTGAACACCTTTTCCAAGGCAGGTAGTAAATCCAGAGACAAAATCTATGTTGAGTTCCTGCTGAGTGTTTTAGCTGGTTCAGTAGCCAGGTAAGTCTTGCTCTGTGGGTGCAGATCAAGTAGCAGTAAAACTTCTGAGCTTTTGTGCTGATATGTGAAAGAGAAAAACAGAGGCCTGTTTGAAGGAGCGTAAACTGCTGAGGAATTATTTGTGATTTGAGGGGTTGTGTTTTGTTTTGAGGTTTATGGGGTTTTTTAGTTTACAAAGAACCTGTGGCTGAAGCTAGTACATAAACTGACCCTGGCTTCTTGATTCAGAATTAAAGGTTAAATATATCACAGTTCATTCACACTTTCATGTGTCATACCTGTAAAGTGCTCTGCTGAAAGCTTCTTGGGCATGTGACATTGTCTCAAACTCCTTTAGCATTATATTAATCTCATATCATAAACTTCTCCCAGAAAATTGAGAGCTATTGACTTTATCATGAAGCATAGATGGTGCTTCAAACTGATCCTCCAGTTTATAAAAGACGGCATTTCTCTCATTTGTACAGACTTGCTTCTGTATCATTCCATTGGTTTAAGGACTGATACCCTGCTGTGCGTAAAACAGGTTCAACTCAGGGTTTTTGTTTTTCTTAATTTAACTTACTGCCCATTAACACAAACTTCTGATGATTAACTGGGGGCAAAATTAATCACTTAGAGAAATGCCTTTCCTTCCCCTTTTCCAAACTTATCTTCTGTCAAACACCATTCTTTCTCCATGCCTAGTCTTAGTCTCCTTGTTCTCCCAATGCATGTTGCATGGTCAATCCCAATTCCTTTGGTCAGGCAACAGGTGGTGTGAGACATCAGGTATATAGAGGGCTTTATTCTGCTGCTCGTTCTGTTTTTTCCCTGCTGTGATGAATTGGCCATTGGTCACAGTTCCGTGGAAATAGGAGGACAGAGAGAGGAAATTCTGTGCCCTGACATGGGTGCTCCATGAGCCTCAGCACCTTTGGGACCATCCCTTCTCTGGTGCAGAGAATGTCCTTTCGATGTGTCTGTCCCTGGTAATGTCTCCTGATGCATCTCCTCTGTTGCTTCCCATTTGTCTCTTCTATTTCATCCCTGACAAGTTTGAGCAGAAGCACCATGTGCCCTTCTGGTGGAAATTTGGGTGAGGAGTGAGTTGTTTCCATGGATTTGAGAGCTATCTGGAACTGGCTGTGGCTGTCCAAGGGCAGTTAATTGCCTCTTCTGACTCTGGTCGCCCCTACAGCTCTCCGACATTAAAGCCTGGCAGTGTACACTTAGCAGACTTCCAAGTGTGGTTTAATAACTAATTTGGTTTTCAACAGGTATAACAGTCAGCAGCTATGGTTGTTTTCCCAGAATATTAAAAATTTGGTTTGTTGACATAATCTATACTTTTCAGGCTTTAGGTGTCATTTTTCTCTTCTCTGTGCACATAACTGTTCATTTTTGTACCATTTTAACTCTTGTATTTGCATGTAGCAATAATATGTAACCAACAGTTTAGGGATCCTCGCCTTTTCACATGTCTGCCTTTTCTTGCTTGTGGATTTATTTTTGATTCTTGTCTCTGTTTTTTCCCCCACATCACCTCTTTTGTATACAAAATGATAAAAGCTTTCACTCAGTTGTTCGAACAAAATAACATCCAAACGTGCTTTCACTGTGAATGTGTGGAGGCGTTTCTGAGCATAGATTGTGGCCTTGAAGATTGATGGTGACATGATAAGCTTCATCATGGTTGTGTCTGGATTATCATAGAATAACTCACAGATTTTTCATCTGAATGTGCTTCTGGGTTGTCTCATGAATTTTATCAAATTGAGTTGTGTGCATCTTCAGTGCTTATTTGGAAAACACACGATGCTGGGCTGAAAAAGACATGGCAATGCAACCTGAACTTACCAACAAAAGATACCATGATATCTCTTACATGTGTAAAGCTGAGAAATGAAACATTTGACCAAACATTGTCTGTCAGAACTGAATAAAAAATCACCGACTCTACAAATAAATTGCCCAGTAGGTTCAGTATAGTTCAGCAATGACCAGCAGCTACTGGTTTGGGAAATCACATCCACATACTGGCACAGCTGTGTTTCCCCATCACTGCTACCTGGGGTAGTGGGAAGAGACAGGGACTAGGATAACCATGAGTGTAGGACAGAGGGAGGGAGGAAGTAAAACAAGTAAGTCTTATATGGAAGTGGAGCATTCAAACTGAGTAATTCCCAAAGTTTACAAAGGATATGGCCTGTTAAAACATGGCATGGAAAAGAAAAAACAGTTATCTACAGTTCAGACTGCCAAACTTGATTCGTGTACCTACTTAGTAGCTTGTGAGGTGGAAAGGACCTGCTGCCAGTGGACACAGAAATGCTGGGTTCACCCAGGAAATTAAAGTATAGCCTGCCAGGCTATGCTTGGGGTTGGTGTAGTTGATGCTCACCCATGGAATGGGGGGGAGGACCAGAAGGATGAGGCTGCCCCTGCTCACGTATCAGGCTGTTGTCTTGTACATGCACTAGATGTTCCTAACTTCTTGTTGCCTTAAAGTAAATACTGCATTCTTCATAAGGGTTTGAGAGCAGAAGAGCCTTTGTAGATTGAGAAAACAAGGAAGCTGTAATTATAGCTGGAGGGAAAGATGCTTATCTGTGCTTTCAGATGTAAAACTCCACAGTTACTCTATATTAACCACTGACCTCGAATGGCACAGTAGGATGTTAGCTTTCAAAAATCCACATATATTTTAATGCTTACTTTTCTTTCTCTGAGCAATTTTATAGTTTTTCCTGCACAGATTTGCTATGTGGAAATTTGTATAATGTGAGAGGTAAAATTGTAGTGATCTGAATGTAGAAGAGTTAAAAAGTGTTCCTCCAGGTTCTTAAGTCTGAATATCAGTCTCTGTGTCATCTGCATTTGTTTCATTTGCACCAAGTGCTATGAGAAATTCAACAATCTTTCCAATTTTGCTGATGGATAATAATTAACTTTAATGTGGTCACAGGGAGAAAGTAACTGAAATATGGAAAGGAGGCTCCTAATGAAACCATAAGTAATGTTTAAAAATATTTTCATACATCTGAGTAATAGGGATGGAAAGAGGTGTGGGAAATGATGAGGGCAGCTGCTGCAGAGAATGCTAGAGCTTCCTTCAGGGAAGAATCTGGCTAAAAGTACATAAAGCACCTGTCTTGAGTTGTCACTGCAAGACTGAGTGTGTTGATGGAGTTTGATGAGACCAGAGTTGACTTTTGCTTGAGTTTCAAAGACCTGGGGAGGCAGGAGAAAATACAGATATTTATTTTATTATTTTGGGAAGGAGATTAGTGTTGGACATCAGGGTGCAAAAATGCAGGCTAAAGTAGAGGCATTCAAATGTGTGTAGAAAGCAGGATACGAAGTCTAAAGCTACAGTAAACACATTCAAAAGAAGGCATCAAAGTGGCAAAGATTGTTTAGGTTCGGAAGAATAAACGTCAATGTTTTAACAGTAAAGAATTTTTCTGAAAGAAATCTTTATTGTTTTTTTAGATGTATGATATAATTGAAGGACAAAGACTTTAATATCCAACGTAAAGAAATATTAGGTTGGTTTGGTGTCTCAAGAATGGAGTTAAATATGGGACACCATCTAAATCACAACTATTCCTGTTGTAGTTTCACAGTCAGAAGTAGAGCTGTTCAGTCTTGTTCCTCTGCCCTCAAGGGGATCATCTGTAGGACAGTTCTTCCTCCTTAAAACTCCTGTTGCTCACTATAGTGTATTTGTATTTTATGCAGGTAAAAAAACCAAACCAACCTGTATGGACAGATCTGGCTAAATTGAGAAAACAAGTGATCCTCATTTCAACTGTGTTCTAAGAGATTATGTGATTACTCATCAGTAGCTTGTCACAAAGTAAATATACTGTGCCCCTTTTTTTGTTTCAATGTATCTGAAGAGTTTTTGGACTACTTAGTTATCATAACTAAATAACCTTCAATTTTTATAGGCATTTGGCATATCTTCCAATGAAGCCTTTGTCATCACTACCACAAATAGGATAGAGATTACAGAAGATAACTTCAGTAAGTATCTTAGATGGCAAAATAATTACAGCTATTTCTTAGATTGATCATAAAGGTCACGTGATAATTGTTCATTCCCTATGACATGCAATAATTAACTGAAAGTACAAATCCTGTAATATTCATCAAAAATTGTTTAAAAATTACTTCCACAAACGTGTTTTTGATGAGTTAGTTTGATGACAGTTATACTAAGTATCTTCCATCACAAATTCTGTAAATGATAGGAGAAAATGATAATGTACATAGCTGTCACCTGAGAAAACTTGCATTATTAAGCTTGGAAATGTGAAAAGATATTAATTTAAATGTTGTTGTTAAATGCTGAACAGGCAATGCCTAGGAAAATACAGAGACTACCTGTGGCTAAACCCATACTTGTTTTGAAAGCAGGAGTTGCCTGATGCAGTGCTATTCAATGTACTTCTTATTTCGTCTTCCCTGCAGGCAAGCTTGTTCACGATGGAGTTACTTTATATTTGCTTCAGTCAGTTGATCAAATGTTGCTTTTGGCAACCAAGGAGCGAATTGAGTTTCTGCCCCACTACGATACTCTTGTCAAAAGTGGCATGTATGAGTACTATGCCAGCGAGGGCAGAAATCCTTTGCGTAAGTATCTGTAAAAGTAATCTTGTGTAAATGGTGTTTATGTGAATATAACGTGGTTATGAGCAATTCCATTTATTATTACAGCTGCTAAAGAAATAGTCTTAACTGTAAAAGAAAAATTGACCATATTCTCCATACAAATTTTTATTTTAAAAATTATTAAAAGTAGCCACCTAAAAATCCAGATTTATAGAGGTACCTTCTCAAATACTTGTTCAAGAAGATTGAGTATTTTAGAAGTAAAAGAACTGTATCCTGAATAATTTTGCACATGTCATTCAGACAGGTCAGCATTTGTGTTTTCAGGCTTTTGTCTCCTGTGCTAAACTGTAGCCTTTGTGTTTGAATTTTGTGAACAATTTTTGTGTGAGTTAATATAGAATTTTGTGTTCCCTCCCATCTGGGGTGCTACAGGGCTTGACTTACAAGAGCAGGTATTTCTTTTAAAAATATGTTGGTTTAATTAGTTTTTATCTAAGAGGTGCATGAAATATGTAACCATTTTGTACTGTTTTATTGAATAAATTACTTCCTGTTTATGGCTTCTCTGAAAATCGTCTGTGGCTGTGATTACCTTCTAAGTACTATGTACTTCTTAGGTGCAGCAGGTTCAAAATTGCACATAGAAAAATGCAAAAAAAAAAAAAAAAATAAAGACTCAAGTATGATACCATTCCTGTTGTTTTAAAACAAACAAAAATGTCTATAAATAGCAGCTGTATTTTTAAGGACCAGTTTTTCCTCTTTCCTTTTTGTGCACATCGTTTGTTCCATGCCCCAGCAAAGGCACTGTTTTCTTTCAGGTTGGTGGTACCATGCTCAAAGTACTGTAATAGTTGAGTCAGTGGCACATCTATCCCTGTACACAGGAATTGCTGTGTAAGGCTGCACAGAGCATTCTGTGGAGATCTGTGCCTTATTCCCGCAGCAGCTGTTAGTGGACCTGTTGCTCTCCCAACACAGAGGAACTGACTGGAAAGGCTGAGCAGGGGCTGGTCTGTCGTGACTACACACTGGTGGAATTCGATTAAATAGGCAATGCGTAAAATACTTTAAGGACTCTAAACCTTAGGAAAGGACCTTTCATTTGTTTAAGGGTGTGGTGGATCAGACACCAGGGGAAACACCCCTGGGGATAAAGGAGTAGAAGAGTGCTTGCAGTTATTTAAATGACTTTTTAGAGCATAAGAACTACTGATTTCTGTGTGGAAGAAATCGGGCGTGGAAGGCAGGAGAATAGCATGGCTGAGTAAAGACCTTCTGGTCAAACTAAAACACAAGAGGGAAGGGAATTGCATAGGTGGTGGAAGCAGGGGCATGAATACTGAGAATAATATAGGGATATTGCCTGGGAATGTACAAATGAGATAAGAAACGCTAAGGCACAGCTGGAGCAAATTTGGCAAGGGATGTGATGATGAACAGTAAGGGTTTCTGCAGGTACATTAGAAAAGGCTGGAAAAAGTTGCACCCTCAATAAATTAAAAGCGAGGTGAGGGAGTCTAGTGGCAGCTGACGTGGAGAAGACTGAATTACTAAAGAAGTACTAAATTTTCTGCCTAAGTTTTCACTGGAAGCAAATTTCAGTTTTTACCCTGTGTAAGTGTAATGCTGCAGCTGATGCTTCTTCTCTAAGGACAGCACCTAACCAATATCGAGTGTTGATGAAGGACCATTGTTCTTTGATATGGAATAATAAATATGGATTGCATAATTGATGCTCAGCTACTCTGTTTGCAATGAAGAAAGTTGCAAAAAAGTGCAGAACTGTCTTTATACTCTGATAACAGCTAATACTCAAGGGTTTTTTCTTTTACACGTCTGAAGTGTGTGGCCAGTGTAAATTGCACTGTAGCATTCTAGAGAACTCTGCAAATTGTAGGAAATAAGATTTCTTTTTTAGAGAGACTGAATGGAAATGTCTGTTCACTGAGGCTGGTCAATCAGATTGAATTAGTCTGAACTTGATGTATTTTTTTCAGAATAAATGCAATTTTCCAGTAAACTTAGGTATTTTAATTAGGTTAAATTATTTAAATTAAATTATTTAAATTATTTTATTTTAATTAGAGCTCCTAGCATTAATGGTTAGAAACAACAAATTTGTGCAAACAGTTTGCCTAACTATTTCTGCTGTGTATTGCCATGAATCTGAAGAACTCTGGTTGTATTTACCATTCACTGAAATCCTTCAACCATTTCTACAATTTTCTTTATGTTTTTATAAATAATTAACATCGTAGTTATAGATGTTTCACAGAATTTCAATTCATATTTCTTCAGTTAATTCATTCTTCCCTCGATACTTTAACAAGTCAACGTCCATTTTTAACGTATTTTTGACTCTCATATGAATCATAAAAATTAATTCCTAATTGTGAAGGGAACAAATCTCTTTTGGTAAGGAGATAGTTACTTCATCATTGTTCTTTCCAATAATTGTGTTCTTACCATTAAGAGATGTGAGAGATTCAGTGATGAAACAAATCATAAAGTACATGTACAAAAGCTATTTTGTTTTTTAAACAAGATGTTACGTGATTTTGATTGTACTGACAGGGCTTAAGTCTTGTCTATGTTTAGGTAATGTGTTATCCTAATTGCTTGGAGGAAACTACTAGAAGTGGGTGTCTGTTTTCTGAGCACTAATAGGGTTATTTTTCTTCAAATTTTTAGCATTTGCCCTTGCTGAATTGATTGACAATTCTCTGTCAGCTACATCTCAAAATACTGGTATTCGGAGTATACAGATAAAACTGGTAAGATAGAAATACTTTTATTTTTGAGGCATAGTTTACATTATCTTTTTTAGTTTTTTCTGTTGCTCCTTGTTGATTTGTGCTGTTTATCTTCCCCGAACAGTTGTTTGATGATTCCCAAGGAAAACCGGCTGTTGCCGTGATTGATAATGGAAGTGGAATGACTTCTAAACAGCTTAACAACTGGGCTGTATATAGATTGTCAAAATTTACAAGACAAGGAGACTTTGAAAGGTTAGCAAGTTCTAAATATTTCTACCACAAGCAGCAATCTCTGTGAAGGTTCTCAAAACTTGCTTTTGAGACATAGCTGTATACCAACTCTTAGCTAAATCCTGTCATTACGTGATTACACAAATAGACCCATACTTTTTTATAAGTAGAAGTGGAGAAGCTTCCTAACACTGAGCTGCTCTTCTATTATTGTGGCACACTGAGTACTTTTTTGTTCTTGGGACCTTTTCTGAACAGTCTTTTGCTTACCCGTGTACAGATAGGGGCATGCTAAGTCCTGCAGAGGATTTTTGTAGTGTGTTCATCTGTTACCTGAAAATCTTTCAGTAGTGCGTTAAAGGATGTGTTCAGTATCTGTTAAGCTACTGGAATAACACATAAACAGATACATGGTTTTAGTTCAAGTTTTCTTTTTTTCATACTTAAATCCTAATTCTGAATAATGTATTATAAATTATACCTGAAGATGTCTATTTTTTGGTGTAGGCTACACAAAATAAGTGTTTTGCATTTAAAGAAGAAAGTGGAGTTTTTGTGGTGGGTTTTGCTACTTACATGAATTAACTTTAAAGTTTTGAATCTGTTGTCAAGAGATGTTCCACCTGCACAGCCAGGCTTAATATTATTTACCCAGGCTTATTATTAATATTATTATTAATGATTATAATATTATTTTTATGTGCATAAAATTCCACAGAATTAAGTATGTACAGTTTTTGAGCTTCAGTAACGTGTTAAATACCTTAAGCCTAGGATTTGAAATGTGAATATGAGAAATACAGCTACAGTCATAACTAATCTGTCATATGAGCAGGTAGTGTAAAAAGTAATGGTGCTGTGGGAAGCGATAATATAGCTGGGGGAAGGTTTTTTTGCATTGAAAGCATCTCCAAATAGAAAGTCGATGTCCTTAAAGCATCTGGAGATAAGTGCATAAAAAGTGATTCTGGGTCATTTGTAAAGAAATTCACTGCTTTATTGAAATTGCTGTATGTGAGTTTACTAACAGAAGTGCGTAGTGTTCCTAAAATGCAGATTTAAGCTGTGGATTGCTACCACTTAATGTGAGAACATAGGTGTAAACTTAGCAGGGTACTGTATACACCTTATTTTCATTTGAGACTGCTGTGATTTGAAAATAAATGTTTGTCCTGAACTAGATAAGACTGTTCAAGGTGACTTAAAAGACATGGAATTTCACTGCTGATAGCAAATGTCTTCTCTCCAAGTCTGCATTTAATAGTTGGTTGGCATTATTTCCAACTTTGACTTAAAAGTAATTTTATGAAAGGATGCTGTCAGAAAGAATGTCAGTAAGCCATTTTCATTTGAATAAGACTTGGTTTGTAAGAAGGGACAGAAATGTTTTATAAGATGACTTAGGAAAATATTTAATCTGTCATCATCCTTATGAAAAGAGTACATCAAAAATTTCAGGCACGTATATTTTAATGTTGCAGTTTTAAAAGGTATAAAGTGAAGGATTTTTTTAACAAAATGGCAGGAGGAAGAATTTAATGGAAGCTTTAGATCAGAAGTACTTTTGGGTTTTTTAATTACTTTTGTCTTGAAAAAATTTATTAAAGACACTTTTATTCTCAGTGATCATTCAGGATATGTACGCCCTTTGCCAGTGCCTCGTAGTTTAAATAGCGATATTTCGTATTTTGGAGTTGGAGGCAAGCAAGCAGTGTTCTTCGTGGGACAATCTGCCAGAGTAAGTCAATGTCAGACTTTAGTTTTATTTTACAACATTTGCACACAATCATATTGTTACTTTCTAACTTTTAATCACAGCATTGAAGTATTTTATGATGATAATTTTAAGTCTTAATTTGATTTTAAATGCTGTTTCTCTAATAATATCAGATGATAAGCAAACCTGCATCATCTCAGGATGTTCATGAACTTGTCCTTTCTAAAGAGGATTTTGAAAAGAAGGAGAAAAACAAAGAAGCAATATATACTGGATTCATTCAAAACAGAAAGGTAAATAGTCTTAAGATTCTTGCATTTTTAGCTGAAAGCCTTTCCCAGGTTAATGTGATTTAACTGTGTAATATTCTTGTAATACTTATCTGGGGATATCTTCATCTTACTGAATCATTTGCACCCTGAAATGTAAAAGGAAGTCACTGGGAACTTGAAGACACTGTATCATAAAGCCTTATTTTTATGTTATGCTTTTTCCTCTTTTCAGTTAAGGTTAAATGACAGAAATGCTTTACAGTTTTACATGTCAGGTTAAACAAAAATACCTAAAATACTTCCCTAAGCACAGCAATTTTTTTTTGTTGTGTACAAAGCAAAAATGAATTTTCTCTGAAGCAGTAAGGAATAAATTAGGGAACCAAATTGTACTTGTTTAGAAATATGTAAGACTAAACTGCATATGGGAGAAAAGTCCAGCCAGACCAAAAAAACCCATTGGTTTTCCAAATATTCATCCATTTTGTAAAATAAACGAACTGTTTAGCTGAAAACTAAACTCAGCAGTCCTGATGCTTTTCATGAAGAAAAAGAGCTTAAGTAAAAAAGGCTGTAAGATAAGGAGGAAGAGTGAGAAGAACTGTTCTTTGGGCATTTTTGGGCAAGGAGGGAAAGGCAAAGATGTAGCTAATGGTGCAGATGGGAGGAAAAATGGGTGTTGTGTGTGACAGGGTAGTCAGACCTTGAGCATATATCTAGTGGGTTATATCTGTGTTCTTGGTGTTTTGTATGGGTGAGAAAGGAACAGGAAGGTTTTTATCATGCCAATCTTGGGTTAGTGAGTTGCAATAAAAAATTAATTGCTAGAGTTTTGTTTCTGTTCTTTGTACAATATTGTTAAGAAGGAAGACTCACAGAAATAGAAACTGAAAATAGAAGCAGACAAAATCTGCTTTATTGTAAAGGGTACAAATGCTTTCCCTCTTTGTTTGATATTCCAGAGAAAGGGTGGATGATATAAAGTAGCAGGCATAAGTTGGAGGAAAGTACCTGAATAAGATGCATAGATACTACTGAAGAGTTCAAGAAGGTGGTGCAATCAACTGTTTAAAAAGTTGTGGTAATAATATAAAATTAAAGTTAAACTGACACTTAAAATTAAAAAATGCAAGTAAAGTTCTATTAGACTTAAAAGATAACTTGTAACTATCCAAGAGGGAAGATATGATTTGAAAAACTCAAGTAATAGAAGTGAAGTGTGAAGATAACAGAGAAATAACTCAGGTTTAGGATTTTTTTTTCAAATCATTGAAATACCTAGGCCAATTCATTATATTGGTGTGAAACAAAATGTGTGAATTCGTCTCATTAATGACTTGAAAGGTGGTCTGTACTGCACATATATCAGCAAGAGAATACTGGCAGAAGTAGAAGTTGTAAATGGATTAGTAGTGTGAGAAAAATAATTGAACCTTTGATCCATTCAGTTGGTGAAGGAAGTTATTTTTGCAAAGAAATCAAGATGTATTTAATATGAAACAAAAGGGACTAGAACAAGATCATAACACTAAAGAGAAGTGACATTAATGGTATCCCTGCTGGTCATCTTTCCTTAGTGGATAGCAGGCGCTTGTCTCCACTGCAGTCTTTTCTCTGGACCATTTAATATTTCAAAGAAGTAAATAGTAATTTTCTAGTTGATATAGATGCTAGGAATGTAGGGGAAGGTGCCATGGTAGTTTGTCATCTGGAGTGGGAAAGCAGCCAGAGAATCTGGGAGTGATATTCTGGAGGTTCTTTCACTCTGTAAATTTCTTCCACACTGTACAGAGTGGCGCTTGTTCAGCACGAGTGTGCAGCTTCTCGGTTTGTCAGATCACATGGAGATGAGGACCAGGCAGCTCTGGCTTTTCTTTATTGTCGCCAATCCCATCACTAGCATAGAATAGGCCCTTGTTGGCATTAAATCAGCAAGACTGTTATGTTTAAAAGAGGCTATGCTGTGTGCAAGAAAATGTGATGTAGTCTTCTTTGATGAAAGGTCTCCAAATTGGTTAAATTATCGTCTTGGTTAAGGAGAGCTCTTTGTTTCCCTGGGGAAAGTAAGTCTTGATAGAATGCATTTCATGCCTTAGTGATGTGGGGTTTGTCTGCTTTCCTGCAAAACAAGGCATGTAGCTGCATTTACTACAACATATCTTCTCAGTTGTATCAGTTTGTATTCACAATAAAGATCTTAATCTTTGTTTTAAAAATAGCTTTTTTTCTGGATGTATCAAGTGTATGGGATTACTCACTAGTCCAGTGTGAAGCATGACATCTACCACTGTATCTCTGCAGTTTAGAAACCTGTTGATAGAGCAAAGTGCATGCATTCAGGAAAAGACAATTGGTAGTTTCTGAAATCAAGAGTCTCTCTTTCTGTTAGACTACTCAACATTTCATCTGGAATTGAGGGTTCATCTTTTTTTCTTTTACAGCAGAAGTGTTTCTTCCACTTGAGTTTCTGTTATAGAAAGCAGCCTATCCCTTTAAAAGCCTTTTTTTTTTGCCTTTGTTTTCTTAAAGAGGACTTAATGTCTTGCACACTTAACGCTTCCACTTGATGGATGAGAACATGGATATCACACAGTGCTACATGTTAAATATGATTAAATGCCTTTCTAGACTGCACATTTAAAGTGCTGTGATGAAAGTGAGTTGAAAATGAACTGGATCAGTGATGTCACATTCTCAGCTTCTTGACTTTAATTTGGAAATTTTTATTTTAAGCTTTATTCCTTTGTGATACTTAGCATCATGTGTTCTATTACTTTTCTGTCATGTTTTTTAATCCCTTTCAAGTTGATGGGAGTTCAGAAATTCAGTTTACATCCCTGCTCTTGTTATTTTACTCTTTTTGTAGCCATCTGATTCTACTCACATCACAAGTGATGATGAAAGATTTCTTCATAATCTAATATTAGAAGAAAGGGAAAAAGAGAGTTTCACAGCAGTTGTGATTACAGGTGTACAACCAGATCACATGCAGTACTTGAAAAACTACTTTCATCTTTGGACAAGGCAGCTGGCGTAAGTTGGTGATTTAAAAGACTTGATTTAAGTGGTCTACTAACAAAGTCAGATAACTATGAACTGCTTTCTTTTTGTACTTTGACATTGCCCTTACTCCTGTTAAAGCTGTTGATACTACAATTAGCCTCCCTAACTAACCATTTTTGCAGAAACTAAGAAGACTGAATGGGGGCCCTCCAATGATGATTGATACATAATTATCCACTGTAACTTTTAGTAGCCTATTCAACATAATGATGTATTACTAATGTAGTAAGTTGTTAATGTAATTACTAACAACTTAATCGATTATTTTGCTCACAGCTGTGCTCCTACCCTTGGTACCTAGCTTTGTATTTACAGTTTTAGGGGGTCTTTTGGTTGGTTGGTTGGCTTTTTTAAAGAACAATAAAAGAAAGTACTGCTGCTTCATCCCTGTTTAAGAGGGAGAAGGATAATGATGCTGTCTGCTCTGTACTGTAATGTCATCAGTGGGCCCTCTGAGCCTGGAGATACCTGTGACAGCTGTGAATAGTTTGGGCTTACCTGTTAAGATAATGGATCCATCTGTGAATATAAACTGAAATACAATCGTAGACCAATTTCGAAATCTGGAAAAAAACAGAACTTTTTTTTCAAACTATGGTTGTATTTTTGTGATACTTGTAATCTGATAATAATAGACTTAGAAGAGGTTAATATAAGAATTAAGTAATATCTTACTATGTGAAATATCATTCAATGTTGCACATAAAAACTTGTTGTTGAAACCATTTTTACCTCATGAAAATATAGGTTACAGGGAGTAACTTAGGTCCCTCATTAGCTTCCAGGTGCTCATCAAGTGAACACTCACGCTTAAGTGCGTGTTAGTTCTTTTCAACCATCTCTCAAAGTGAAAGAGCTGCCTCTGTTTGAGATGGAACCCAGGTGCAATTATTCAAATATATGCTCTGTAGCTGTTACAGTAAATCCAGTCATTTAGCCTTCCAGTGCTACACAGTCCTGTGTCACTGTTTCAGCTGTAATGGCCCTTTTCCCCTCAAACAGCTCTCACACATCCATGATACCAATTTCATTTTACTTCAGTGCGCTGCAGCACACCCCTCCTTATTTGGATGCTTTGAAGGGGAGATGAACGCCTCAATGTCTTTAGGCCAGGAGGCTGCCTTTTAAAGTCTGGAAGAAATGCAGACAAAATACAGAGCGATTTGGACATACCATGAAGTCCTGAGTCCATGAAGTAATGAGACCATGAGTAGCTTTTTTTCTGGGAACCAAGATTTCAGTTTAGGTAGCATTTAGTGCAATAAATGTCAGAAGCAAAGCATTTATAAACTTGCAGGTGCATTGGTTTTTGTCATGTATTTAGTTCTCTTGACTAGTACAATCTCATTTTTCTCCAAACCATCCCCCAGAGGCTTAAGGATTCAGTCTTTGAAGTTGGAAGAACTAGCTAGCTTGCTGAAAAGTTGAAGTAAATGGAGTTAAGTTCCTCAGTTTTCTCAAATTGCATATCTCTATGAAATTATTTATTCTATCTGACCATGTGGATTTTTGAAGTTTTTTAAATGAGGAAGAATGCCAATTAGAAAGCAATGTTTACAACAGAAAAATTATTTCTGTTATGCAGATCACATCCACGACTGCTACATATATTCAAACTTTCGTAAATAATATAAAAATAGTGATTGTTTGTTACATGTTTCTATTATGATTAGATGATTGATATAAAACTGGTATCAGAGACAAAGTGTGGAAAGATTTGTGGCTCTAGTTCTTCCTGATTTCCAGAGTGCAGAAAAATTTACGGTAGTTTTTTTAGTTTACCCTTTGATGCAAAGGATCTGTAGCCATGTGACAATTGTATTTTTTTCACTTACACATTATTTTGAATTTGTTTCCAATTATTTTACCCAAAAATTGGTCCTAATGTGATTATGCATGACAAAGACGGGAGAAATAAAAGGAGTCACTTTTCATTCATCCCTTTAGTAAATCTTTTGTACCACATATATGTTGTCAAGGAGTTGATTTATAGCAGTGCAACAAACCAGGTATATTTTAATAAAAATACAAGCTTATTTAGAATTTTTTTTAAATTTTTGTGTGCAATTTTTTAATTCCACTTGCTGGTTTGGTTTTTTTTCTGAAACGTATTTCAGACATATCTATCACTATTATATCCATGGACCAAAAGGAAATGAAGCTAATGCTGTAACAAAAGAAGGAAGCCCTTTCAACAACATCGACATTCAGGTAAGAGATTTTATACATGTTAGTCAAAAGTCCTCTTTGATAGCACCTTATTTCATATTGTGCCTGTTTCCCTGTAATCATGCACTTTAAAATACAGCAGTCAAGATGTGTATGTAGTTTATTTTTTTGAAGTAGTTCTATTTATCATTACAGTGTAGGAACTAATTTCTTTGCTTACAGTCAATTGTCAAAGTGCTTATTACTGTAAGTCTTTTGCTTTAATGATATAATCAGCTTGTTTTCCTTTTTTCCAGATTTCAATGTTTGAAAAGGGAAAAGTACCAAAGATTGTCAATCTGAGGGAGATCAAAGATGACATGCAGACATTGTATATAAATACTGCAGCAGATAGCTTTGAGTTTAAGGCACATGTTGAAGAAGAAGGCATAGTTGAAGGCATCATCCGATACCATCCCTTCCTTTATGATAAAGAAACATACCCTGATGATCCATGTTTTCCGTCAAGTAAGTGAAATGTTTTGCTGCTTGTCAGTCCTATCATTGACAGTCCTTCTACTCTAAATATTTTAATGAAATAAAAACTAGAACAGTTTTAAGTTGAAGTGCAAATTATTACCTGTTTCAAGTTGTGTCAGAACAGAAAAATTCACGTACTTTTAGACTAACAGATCCTGTGAATGAATTGGCTGTTGTGGTAACTCATTCCTGTAAACCTGATCTTTGGCATAGCACCATCTGATGTCAAATTACAAACTTTTATGGAATGTAGTCCACTTGAAACTTCTCACTTTGACTACATCTTTGCCCACAAAGTAATAAAATATGAGCAGTTAGATTCAAGAGATTCTAGTATTGAAATATGGCAAAAGACAATGTGTAGTGTGAAGTCTTTCGTTTAAAATTTGCTTTAATTAGTTGTGAATTTTCAAATAGTAGGGGTTTTGAAATACTTTGTGCTGGTTTTTCTGTGTGCTTGTTTGGAGTTTTTTGTCTGTTTTGTGGTTTTTTTGGTTTGTTTTTTTTTGATGAAGCAAATCTTGAGTTAATTGGGACAAGATTTTATGATACTAGAAGAAAATCAGTTGAAACTACGGAAAAAGCAACATTCAAATTTGAAATTTTAAAATTTGGTATACTTGGTAATATTTAACTTCCATTTAGAATTTTTCTTTACCTTAGTTTTTCTGCTTGGTATTTCTAAAACAGGAAAAACCCCCGAATATCATATATAATGAGCTTGATATAATGTGCATTGCTTCTGTGCTGAACTTAATAACAACAGTAGTTCTTCATTAAGATTGCTATGGGTTTTGATATTAGATTAATTTTTTTAAGGGAATATATTCAAGGAGACTTTTTTTTTTTTTTATCAAGGATTAAATGATGATGACGATGATGACTGTTTCGTAGTAGAAAAGGGTGCCAGAGGAAAAAGGCCTATTTTTGAATGTTTTTGGAATGGAAGATTAATACCATACACAACTGTGGAAGAGTAAGTGGTGATCTGTTTGTACAGTCTATTTCTGTAATGTAAACCTCTCTTTATAAAAAAGGGATTTTAATGACACTCTCCTTTTAAGTTTTGACTGGTGTGCTCCTCCAAAGAAGAGAGGTTTGGCACCAATTGAATGCTACAACAGAATTTCTGGTGCATTGTTTACCAATGATAAGTTCCAGGTCAGCACAAACAAACTCACTTTCATGGATCTGGAGCTGAAGCTAAAGGATAAGAATACTCTGTTCACAAGAATCTTCAATGGACAGGTAATTCCTGCATTCTGTTAAGTGTTTCTTCTTGGTGAACTTCAATGATGTAATACAGAAACCTTTGCTCACTGGTTGTTTCTTCATGTCTCTTTGATTTAGTGAGTAGTAAAGCTGATTCTTTAAATCTGAAAAATTAAGACTCAGTAATTTTTCTTTTTTTATTTTCTTAAAAAGTTACTTTATTTAGTTGTTATATGACAGTTTTTGTGGAAAGACCCTCTTCCTAGAGGAAGATGGCTGCTGGAGGAAGCACTTTTTTTTGACCTAAAATGTAGCTTTCCTAGACTTTTTTAGTATTTTCAGTTATTTTCTTTGTGTCAGTTATTTCAGTTATTTTCTTTGTGTTTCTTTGTTTCTTTCTTTTCTGTTTGTTGTTTTGCTCTTTTTGTGTGTGTGTGTCTTTTTGGGTTTTGGCTTTTTGTTTGTTTGAGTACAGTATATCTGTACTCTTAAAATTGTTCATGCTTCTGATGTGGTCAGATTCAAATTTTATAGTACATTGTTATTATGTACTTATTTTGTAACTTCTTTATAGGAGCAGCGAATGAAAATTGACAGAGAATTTGCTCTGTGGCTCAAAGATTGTCATGAAAAATATGACAAACAGATAAAATTCACAGTCTTTAAAGGAATAACTACACGTACTGATATACCATCCAAGAGAATGCAGAGCCCTTGGACAATTTATTCTGCAATAGAGTGGGATGGAAAAACATTCAAAAGTGGACAGCTGGTAAGTTAGTTGAACCCTATAAAGGGCAGATACTGTGCATTTGATGCAAGAATAATGTATTAATTGGTGTTTTCTGCTTGTAGGTGAAAACTATTAAGACTCATCCAATATTCTATGGAAGCATTGAGAAATTTTACTTGTATGGAGACCATGATGGGGATATATTTGCCACTGGGGGAGAGGTTCAAATTGCTTTGGTAAGAACAAATACAGAAGGGATTCACACAGCTAGTGTTGATATGAAATCTTTAAATATAATCCCTTGTCCGACCTAACTAAATTACCTTTAAATAACAGTTGAAAATTATGTTATTTTTGACAATCAGCAGCCTAGAAATACTCAACCTTATCTTTCATGTGAACATATCAAAATTATTATTTATTACGAACAATCTGATTTATTAAGATTTGCATATGAAAGAAAGTATCATACTTAGCGTCAATAGTATCCATTTGTAACCCTTGTGATTTCACCAGATTTTAAAACAGTATCTTGTGGTTTCACCAGGTAGTATTTATTAGCATATTGCATTATGTGTGTGTTGACTTGTCTAGTCCCTTGACTGGGAGGTTTTTCTTGTCTGACATAAAGTCTGGCCATTTATAACTGCACTGAATTTCTATTTCAGGAACCACAGGCATTGTATGCTGAAATGAAAATTATTCCAATCTCAAAACTTGACAGAACAGTGTCTGACAAAGTTGTTAAAAAATACATAGAGGATGAAATGGCAAGGTAAGGACTAAGTAAAAATTACGTAGTTGTGGGGTTCCTAATTACAGATTTTGTATATAATCAATAAATATAAATCAAGAAAAAATAGCTTGGGGTTTGGTTTTTCTTTCCCTACTGCAAAAACAGCTTCATGTCTATTTAGCTAAAGATAGTTTGCCCTTTATTTTAACTTACTGAAAAAATGTTCACCCTTTTTTTAATTAGACTTCCTGACAAATTATCAGTAACATGGCCTGAAGGAGATGAGTTGCTACCAAATGAAACAAGATTTGCTGGTACACCAATAGGTACATATTTTCCTTACAAAAACATTAAATGCCAATTTAAGAATGCATTGTGCACCCTTGTTAAAAAGACAAGCATACTGAGATCTTTGATCACTTTTAATCCACAATATATTTTAAAAGTCTGTCGCTTTTCATTTTAAATTCAGGAGCGTTAAGAATAGAAATTTTAAATAAAAAAGGAGAAGCAATGCAAAAACTTCCAGGTACAAGCCACGGAGGTTCAAAGAAACTTCTTGTTGAACTCAAGGTTATTTTGCATTGTGAGTATTTAATTATATTTAATTGTGTCTTTATTATTTTTAACATGCATAATGGATAATAAAGTATTTCATTGTGTAATATATGTATATATCTAAAATGCATATTAGAACTTGATAAATGGATGTGGTAGTCAGACAATACTCCCATCAGTGCATGTAGCTTTTCATGAAATGACTACTGCCTCAATGCCATGTGTTTAATGTCTTAATGATATATTTTGGTTACATCTTCTGTCACAAGTAAGGAGGGCTTATCAATTCCAGCCTGTATACTTAACATGCATAATAACATGGGTAAAATGGATAATGTTTCTGTAATTAGCCTAGCAATTTACAAGAGCTGCATAAAAGTAGGGATCAGACTTGTTAAGTATCTAATATAAATTCACTTCAGAATTCTTAAAAAATCAAATTTCTTTTGATTTACTGTCTCGTGGTTTCCATTTTGTGGGTGCTTTTCTTCATGTTCTCACATTGCATTGTTAAGAATTGCATTCTGTCCAAGGCAGCTGAAATCACTCAGTTTTGTTTTGAACACAGAATTAGAACACTAAATTCTCTGAAAACCTCCAATTCTGCACATGTCAAATGAATTTGAAACTTGTAGAAACCTAAAGTCTTGTTTCTTTCCATACACTGTAGGACAATTCAATTCCTTCATCTGTTAGGAGTTGTAAAAATACCTTTCTGAAGAGCTGAGGTTATTGTAGTGATCCATGTCAAGGAAACAGAATGGAAGTATCTTAGCTACAATTTAGTATACGTGTCATGAGACTACACATGGTATTTTAATGGCACTCGTTTATTGTCCAGCATAGTGTGCTGGGGCATAAAGAGGTTGGAATTGAACAAAAGGTGTTCATTTAATATAGATTATCAAATTATCTCCTATCAGCATGCATGACAAATCAGTGTTTTGCAAGCTTAGTAAGGTCCGGCATCCTGATGTCAGGAAGTATGGATTTGAGAGAGACTTGGTGTTTCTATTGTTCTTTTTTGTCAGGGTTGTTCCTAGGATCACTGAAAGAACCAACCTTGAGACCTTTCATGTCTCCTGACCTGTTCATTGAGGGCAATTTGTACTTTCAACTGTTTCTATTGCTTCCTGTGCTAGCTTTTTTCTCTACTCAATTGAAGGATCAGTAGTGTAATCCTTGTGTTCTTCACCAGAATAATGAATAAGTCCTATAAGTGATGATTTGGGCATGGCATACCTGTCAAACTCAAACCCTTAATTGTATAAATGAGAGAAATGTGGTTACACCATACAAAGGCCAAGAGCAAATACAATGCACAAAAAATTTCTCTTCCCTTTTGAAGAGTGGAATACTTGGCAGACTGTATTATGGACTGCCGAGACAGCTGAGCTATGAGAAACCTGATCTGTTACTGGGGAGTCTTATTATACAAGCTTTGATTCAAAATTAGGGTTTGGTTTAGGGTTAAGAGAATGATAAAGTCTAGTTGACAGCTCTTACTTTATCTTATGTAGGCCATTTGGTGCAAGAACAGGGTCTTAAAACAGTTTTGCTTGGCTATAAAACAATTTGTATTTCTACTGCATTTTTTTTTATTATTCTGAGTAGGCTTATTACAGTCTCATTCTAGATTCTGAAGTGTATTTTGGGAAAAAAAAGTATTAATGCCTCTTGACACTTCTAACAATGACTCTTACTTCTGTATTTATCTTTGGTTATAGAACCAGTGACTAAAACTGCCTCAGAGTTTGTGTGTTCTATTTTCGTATGTGTCTTAATTCTGCAGAGATGTATAAAGACAGATTGAACAGTTTGGAGCAAAACAGGATTTTTCTCTTTTTCAGTTACATATTAACTGCACATTTTTATTATTGCACCCATTTAAGCAGTTTTGCTGCAGTCATTTGTCAGGGTGATCCATTGAGTGCAGAGTGCTCATACTTAACAGGGAACATACAACCGAAGAGCTAATGAAATTCAGCATTACAAACCTGCTACTTCTAGTGCAGTGTGCCTGAGGCTAGCAAGTTTTAATTAAAATGGGATTAGACAGGGAACACATTTTTTTAGCTGTGGTCAATGTGTCTAGTTGTAAAGCTGAATTGATGTTTATTAGATCCAGAAGTGATAGTAGTACTTAATAATAAGTGATACCAGTGTTTGAAGAAATTACGAGTTATGGTGTAAAATTTAAATACATGTTGCTAAATGTTTGTTTTGCAGCACCTACTGAGAATAAAGAAATAATTTCTCATATCAGTCAGCATGGAGGCAAGTGGCCATACTGGTTTAAAAAAATGGGTAAGTTTGCATATTTAATATCTTCAGTTTATTTGTAATTTTTTTGGTCTTTCTAATTGTACTTTTATATCTGTTTAGAAAATCTTCAGAAACTTGGTAACTACTCCTTGAAACTACAAGTAGTGTTGAATGAGAGTAATGCAGACACTTATGCAGGAAGGCCTCTGCCATCTAAAGTATTTAAATTTACTATTGTAGGTAAGAATTCTAATCTTTTCTCCTATTTCTAGTGTTTATATTTGAATCATAGTATATCAAAATTTGTCATGTTCTAGTTGAGAGGGGGTTTTCAGCATTGAAAAGTATCACTTGCCTGTCAAATTTGAAGCATTTCCAGGAAAAATGTTTTTTTTGTAGTAGGTTTTGATCTCATATGTTATGTGTTGGCTCTGCGGCAGGTAGTTTTGCATAAAAAATAAAGTTTTGATGGAATCTAAAGCTCCCTGATGTGAACTTTTCCAAATGTACTTAAAAAAATAAACTTCATTAAAATCACCCTTTTTCCTCATGCCATTGACATAAATATTCTTTCATAAAACTAGTATTCCTTAGGCCAACTTTCATGCATAAACCACAGAAACTCATTAAAAAAAAAGGTTATGTGTTCAAATAAACATGTTGAGATTAAAGTCTTTTTAAAAATTAACTAATTAAGGAAGAATCCTATGCAAAATTAAATTCTCATTTGGTTGTAATGGATATGTCTCTTTGGGTTAACAATCATAAAATACTACAATGCTTACTAGAATACTCACTTCAGAAAGGATTGGCGTGAAAGGAGAGGTGGTGGGGTAATCCAGGAGTGTTTAGACGTTCTGGAGCTTGATGATGGTGACAATTAATGTTGAGTGTTTGTGGCTAAGTGTGGGGAAGGCCAACAAGGCAAATACTGTGGTGGGAGTCTGTTACAGACCACCCAGCCAGGATGCAGAGGCAGATTAAATAAACAAACCAGCTGGGAGAAGTGTCACAATCACTAGTCCTTGTTCTTGTGGAGGACTTCACCTTACCAGATGTCTGCTGGAAATTTAACACAGCAGACAGGAAATGGTCTAGGAGGTTCCTGGAGTGTGTTGAGGAGAACTTGCTGACACAACTGATGAGGGAGCTCCATCTCCTTTGTGGCTTTGTCTTTGTGAACAGAGAAGCACTAGTGAGTGGTTGGAGGTTGTCTTGAGCATGTTGATCACAAAATGAAAGTTTACTGTGTTTACTGTTCTTGAAGTAAGGAGAAGGGTTAGCAGAACTGCTGCCTTGTACTTCCAGAGGGCAGAATTTGGCCTGTTTGGGTGAGTGGTTGACAGAGTTGCTTGGGAGGTAGTTCTGGAGGACTGAGGAATCCGGAAAGGCTGGGAAAAGGAGAGCAAAATGGAAGCTCGCAACCTGGACTTTAGGAGAAGACTTTGACTTTTTCAAAGATCTGCCTGGTAGAGTTCTATGGAAAGAGGCCCTGGACAGACTGGAGGCCCAAGCAAGTTTATTAATATTTACAGGTCACCTCCAGGCTCAAGTCTGGTTCGTTCCAATGAATAGGAAGTCAGACAAAAATTCCTGGAGGCCTGCATGGACGAACAAGGACCTACTGGCAAAACTCAATACAAAGAAGTATAGAAGGTGGAAATGGGAACAGATAACCAGGGAGGAATGGAGGCACACTATCCAAGCATGCAGGGATGGGGTTAGGAAAGCAAAGTCTAATTGGAATTGAAAATGGAACCACTAGCAAGTGATATCACGGTCAACAAGATGGGCTTCTTTAAATACATAGGTGAAAAAAAAGAAGGCTGAAATAAACATGGGCCCACTGTTGAACAAGGCAGGGAACACAGGATGTGGAAAAGACTGAGATACTGAAATAGTCTGCCTTGGTATTTATTAGTAAGACAGACCTCAGAAATCCCAGGCCCCAAAGACTGGTGGAAAACCTGGGGCAAGGAAGATACGCCCTTGGTGGAAGATGAGCAGGCCAGGGAATACCTAAGCAAACTGGTGATACATAAATCTGTGGGCCATGATGGCATGCACTCATGAGCTAGAGAGAGCTGGCTAATATCCTTGTGAGGCCACTCACACTAACAGAATAATCATGGCAGTTGAGAGAACTGTGTGATGTTTTGGGGAAAGCATCACTCCCATCTACAGAAAGCAGAAGGAGGACACACAGAGCTACAGGCCAGTCAACTTCATCTCAGTCAGTGGGAAGGTGATGGAGCAACTATGAAAACCATTTCCAAGTATGCAGAGGACAAGAAGATCATCAGGAATAGTTAGCATGGGTTCACCTTCTATGATGAAAGGACTAGCTTAGTAGATGTTGTCTACCTAGGCTTCAGCAGGGTTCTCATCAGTAAGATCCCGTAAGATCCTCACAGAGAAGCTCATAAAGCTTGGACTGGATGAACAGACTGAGGTGAATTAATGAACAGCTGAGCCCAGAGAGTGGTGCTCTGTGGCTCTAAGTCTAGGTAGAGACCAGCAAGTAGTGGTTACCCCAGGGGTCAATACAGGGTTTGATCCTGCTTAATGGCTTCATTAATGAGCTGGTTAACAAGACAGAAGAATGCACCTTCAGCAAGTTTTCCTGATAACACAAAACTAGGAAGAGTTGCCGATATACACCTGAGAGTTTGCCACCATCCAGAGGGACCTCACTAGGTTGCAGAAATCATCTTGTCAGGAACCTTATGAAATTCAGCATGAAGGGCTAAGTCCTGCACCTGCAGAAGGACAACCAACCTATCACCCAAGTATCTGGAAAGCAGCTTTGGAGGAAAGGCCACAGGTGAACACAAACCAGCAGTGTGCCCTCACAGCAACAACCTCTTGGGCTGCATTAGAAGCAGGTTGAAGGCTGAATTCTCTCCACTCAGAATTGGTGAGGCTAGCTGGAGTACTGTGCCCGGAACAGAACAATTTACATTACAACACAGAGACGTGGACATACTGGGAGAGTCCAGCACAGGCCCATGAAGATGATGAAGGGCCTGGAGGGTGCTGAGGCAGTGAAACAATTTGCCCAGAGAGGTTGTGGTTGCCCCATCCCTGGAAGTGTTCCAGGCCAGGTAGGGATGGGGTTGTAAGCAACCTTGTCTAGTGGAAGATGTCCCTGTCCACAGCAGGGGGGGTTGGAACTGGGTAGTATTTAAAGTCGTTCCAATTCTATGATTCCATGATACCTTACCTGAAGGAAATCTGGGGGAACAGTGGCTGCTCTGCCTAGAGAAGACTCATGGGGAGCTTACCAATGTCTATAAACAGCTGAAAGGGAGTGTAAAGAAGGTGGAACCAGGCTCTTTCCAGTGATGTTTGGTGACAGGACCAGAGCCAGTGGGCACACACTGAAACACAGAAGGTTCTCTCCAAACATCAGGAAACAGGTTTTTTCACTATATAGGGGATGCAGTGCTGCCACAAGTTGCCCAAGAAGTTGTGGAGTTTCCTTTCTTGGGGATATCAAAAGCTGTCTAAACATGTTCCTGGGCAACTGACTCTAGGTGGCCCCAGTTGAGCCAGGGGCATTGGATAAGATGACCTCCAGAAAACCTTCTGACCTCAGCCATTCTGTGAACTTTTATCTACAAGGGGGATGGGAAGAGGGAAAGTAAAAGAAAGCTAATTTCTTTGCATTTAATATTAAAATGGATATTTTTGTCACTATTTTGGGAGGTATAGCTAACAGCTGTTTTCAGAAGATCAAGGGGAAAAAAACCCCAGTATTTTCTGTAGCCTTCTATTTCTTCCACAAAATGAGAGGCTTTGAATGCAAATTCTTGAAGGCAGAAAAGAGTTCTTCATAAATAGCATATTCTTCTAAAAGATTCTGCTTATTGGCAGAGTAGAAAGAGGTATTCTTTTATGACAGTAAAGGAAAAAAAAGTTTGGCATTACTTGAAAAGAGTAGTTATTTAAACATATGTCTGAAAACATGCCATTGAAGGCTCAAGATGTTTCTGTGAACTTGCAAAGAAGGAAAGGAAAAAAAAATCTTGTTCTCTGAAAAAAATGAACTTTGTATTCTCTTTTATCTCTTTATCAAAGTGAAAAGAGAATCTTACTACTTTCCAATAGTAGTGTGGCTTCCCCCAGTATGGCAGCATTCAATTAAAGAATCCTTTAGCTATAACAACTGAAATGAACAAATCTCGTTGGAAAGGAATAAAAAATTTGAAAAATCTATTTAATTGATAGTATGGTGCTTTTAACACAAGGGATACCAAAATCAACTTTAGCTATCTATTGCTGGTTTTTTATTTAATCAGAAGATAATTCAACATTTTAAACATTGTCAGTTTTTAAAGATAAATATTTCAAGTCTTTATTTTAGCAATTGTGTTTTCTGTTTTTTTAGAGGCAGCCATAAAGCTTCATGCTTGTTATTCCAAAATATTACCATTTGTGCTGCCATTTATTACATAGATTCTAAAAATCCAGAAAAGAACAGTCTAAACTGGAAAAGCATTTTTGGCTGAGAAACAAATTATTCTATTTCTCTAGCAGCAGGTTGTCACTGAGTGTTTATAGTTGTTCTTGAGAAGCTAAAAAGTACCATAAATGCTGGTTAAAACGAAGTCAATCTACAAAGTTTATGGTTTTAGTTCAGAAATGTTCTTTTGGTAGTTGCTCACTTCAATATTGTGGAAGTTATTCTGTTTCTTTCTCAAATAGTTTTACAGTTTTATCATTCACTTATGATGATAAATAAAGTTGTAGACACTCTAAGGTTGAGGTCTTTTTCTTGTTGCAACCAGTAACTATTTTTGGCTAATACAAGGTATTTATCATCTCTTGTGCAAAGGAAGCTCCCTGATAATGGACACCGGTAGGTTTTGAAAATAATTTTTAATTTCAGTTCAAAATTGTTTGGTAGGATATTAATTTACCGTTTAGTTCAGTATGCATTACTTCTTTTTTCAAAGGCCGCTTGGTCAAGACATTTTGTTTCCCCAAAATATGATTCTTGATTTACATCATCCACTTTATACACACTCCACTTGTCACTGTTTGGTCTTGTTTGTTAGTGCCTAATTGAAGACAGTCTAAGGGGCCTGGTTTCACAGGAAAGATACACTAACATTTCTTTTTCTATTACTTGTCATTACATGTCTTTATCTCTCAAAATTTGGTGCAGTTGTAGAAAAAAAAAGTTCTGCTGCATGAATGATTTATTTTACTAGAATTAAAGCAATTAAATATGTAGGAAAAGCTGTCCACATGGAACTTGTTGACTTTCAGGTATAGTATTGGTCTTTTGAGTACTTTGGGAATGTTGACTATCCTGTTCTGTTTCTTGTACTGTAGTATCCTGCTGTTATATTTTAACTATTGTTTTTATTTTAGTGTGAGTTAAAGAACATCAATCAATAAAGCATAGCTTTGGTTATAACAGTATTCTGAACAGCCTGTTTACTTTGCATCTTAAAAACCACTTGACTTAATTGCAGCCTTAATCAAGAAAAAAGCAAAAGAGCACACATAATTGTTTCTAAAAATGTATTATTCTTTTCTCTTAGAGGGCAAACCAGAGAAATTTGTGGTGGGTCTCTTGGAGCTTCCTTTTCGAATTGGAGTACCTTTCAGCATTCCTTTGGAATTGCAGGATGAATTTGGTCATGCAACACACTTGACAAATCGCATTAGACCAGTTCTGGAAGCTAGGTAATTCAGCCATCTTTTTTTTTGCCCTTTCTTCATGTGACAATAATATGATAATATTTTAGGGTTTATCTGAATGATATACCGTAAATTTCTCACATAAATTACCTGATATTTTTGCTTTTATTTTCATAAGAATATCTGCAATTATCTTGTATATTAAAACACTGTATTTGTTTTTAAATTGATTCTCTTGTGCTTTCTGTATCTTTTTCTAGTGGATTAACATTGAAGCATGAAGACATACCTGTGGCAGCAAAGTGTGTCATTAAGGGTGTTACTGCTAAAGGCTGTGTAAATAGTTGCCAGGGCAAGGTAGGCTAATAAATTTGAAGTAACATTAAAAAAAAGACATAGAGAAAATAATTTTTGTATAAAATGAATTGTCACATTGTGTTAGCTTAAGTTTGGTCTACACTAATGACCACAGATATTTCTTGGCATATTTTCAAATTATCTCTTGGAGCTCGATGTGGAGCAATTTGTATTTCTCATACTTTCACTCTTTTCAGCTGACAGGACTGGAACTGTGAGCAACACATGGGTGTGTGGTACGGTGTACCCAGCATGCCAGATCAGCTATCTTAGTTTGAACTGGTGCTGAGATTGCTTTAAGCCAAATCATCCTGGTGACTTCTCCACTGAAAGATGATAGGGAGCTAAAGAAGTTGAAATTTTCCATTCTTAGTTGAGATGATGAGTTGTAATAGCTAATATGTAAGGGTGTCTGCTTGAGCTTCTTTCAATTTTTCCACTATTCTGGTTGCACTTCCACAGTGAATATATTGTCCAAATCCAGCCTGTTACTGATGGATTCTCAACACCTTGTCAAGCTTCTGCTTTACTGTCAAACCCAAAATATACATTGCATGCTAAAAAGATTTTTTTTTCATAAAACAGGTCTTAATGCTTTTGACAAATACAGATAAAAGAGTTTCTAAAATAAATTGTAAATTATTTATAAGGCATGTTTACACAGTATTTAGCCTGGTCCCTATCCTTTCATTTAGTCTTCTAGTCTAGCACAGTAGTCTCCTATGTAGTCTCCTAGTAGTCTCCTAGTCTAGCATAGTAAAGACAAAGCTAGGAGCTGAGGTACCCCGTTACTCTTGATATTGTTGCTTAGAAAAAAAAATAGCAAATAATGTTGCTGTGGAAAGATGTGTAAAGAGGAGAAAGAGCATATAGCTGCTTATTGAAACTTAAAGGTTGTTCAGTGTAGTAAATTTTGTAGGCAAAGTTCAGAATTTAAGGTGAAGGGCAAGAACGATGACATAGGATGGAGTGCGTTAGAGAAATAAAGTGTAGAGGAACAAATGTGCCAGACTTTAGCAAGAGATAAATTTGGTGAGGGGCAAGACCAAGAATCATTTAAGGAACTTGCAGTACAGAAATAATATCATACCATAATAATTAAAAAAGAAAGGGTGCTACTTTATTCGTATTATTTTTCATTCTCTGATTTTAATGTAAAAATTTGGTTTAGTGATGCATGTAAGAAAAATAGAGTAGTTATTTTTCTTACATCCTTAATCAGAGATAAGATGATCAGTGGTAGTGGTGCCTTGCTAAGGAATAACAAACACAGAACTTGTAGACCCTTTCTTTAAAACTACTTTTTTTTTTTTAACTGCTATGTTTTAACCCATTAAAACCAGAAGTTATGATAGCCACTTTTCATAGTTACAAAATCATGTAGTTTAACATACAAATCCTAAATTGAATGTCTCTGGTTATAATAACATGGAAAAGACAGATTTCAGTACAGGGGAAAAAAAATCTTTATTTTTTGTAGACCTTCAAGATAATTTCTAGGGACTTCTTAAATTAACAGATATACAAATTGACATGATTATGTGAGATTATTATATGGTTTTGTTTAAGGTTAATAATTAAAATATTCTTTTCATTAGAACTTTAATCTGAAGATTACTCTTCCTGGTTTGAAAGAAGATACACAAGTCATTAAAATAAGGTTACAGCCTGGTAAGTATCCTTAAAATATTTAGTGAAATTCTGTTAAATTTTATTCTGATACTTGTAATGAAAGCTTCTCCCAAGAAGGTAAAATATTTAGTGAGGCATAAAAAAGGGTCCAGGTGATGACTAGAAAAGAGATAAAGCCAAGAACATGTCATTTTTGGCAGGAATGTCATTGTACTCACAGCCCAATCATATCTACTATTCTAGGGCCTGGAATTTTTGTCTGCTTATTTGAGACACATTCTTCTTTTAATTACTTCAGATCTTTTTCTAATCTAGCACCACTGAACAAATGAATTTCTTATCTTCTTGTTTTTCTCTAGCATTGATACTTTTGACCTGTACTAATCTCCATTGAAAACTAGTGTTCTCCCTGCAGAAAACTTCTTGTGAATGAATAAGTGCTCATTCAGTTTCTTACTTCAGCAAAGGGAGATGCTTTGAATTGTGTTTGAAATTTTAATGTTACATGTTGAATTATCATAATGCAAGACAGGAACATAGAGGTCTGTAAGGATACTGCCCTTACCAGAATTTTATGTTTTGTGGATGTCTTGATTCTGAGGATCCCCTTACATGAGATCTGTTATCCCTTGCTACTTGGGTTTTTCTGGATTTGGGATGTAAGGTATAGTATGAAAGCTAAGTTTTGGCCTCCCAGATTACCAGACTTCAGTCTTGCCCATCTCATATTGTCTACTATTTTGTAAGACCAGTAATGCACAGTTTAGTCCATTATTCTTTATCTTTTGAGGAGTTAATGGTTTATGTAGAAAACAGTGAAATAATTCACTGTTGAGACAGACTGTGTTGTGTGTTGCTGTTATTTACCTTGGACTGTAGGCAGCTTCATCCTTCATTTTGCTTTTGACAATGTAGAGATGCTTCACTACCTGTTTCTTCTCACTTAAGTATCCTTGGCTTTGTAAGCTGTTTTTTGAGGAAGGAATAATAAAAGCTATTTCAGTCTCATTCTTCAACCAGTGAGTTTGAAATAAAAGTTTTAATAAATCCTGCATAAAAGATGCTTCTGAAAAATTGCCATCTTTGTTCCTTCAGAACCTGTCTTTTAATAGTAATCTGTTACTTCCTTCTCTTTTTAAAAACTGATAAAATAATTAATTATGTGTTCCAGGAAATAGGCTTATTTGAATCACTTCACTTTATTGCCTAAGAAATGACAACAAAATTTTCTTTTGCATTTCTTTGCATGTGGATTGTAGCTGTGATAGCTTTGGCAATTAATTGGATATCTCAACATTAATATTTTTGGATTTATCATGTCAGAAGAAAGCTCCAGTTTGTTTTTTTTTTATGAATGTGAATCCATGTCATAAATAAACGTAACTATATTATGTGTTTACATGCTGTATATTCTGAATTTCATCATGTTTGTCTAAGTGTTCTCTACTAAAATAATTCAAAAGATTGGCAGGTGGTATGTACTGAAGGACAGAAGATGTCTAGAACTTATCAGTAGAAACCAACATATATATATACCTGAGTTGTTTGAAATGGTTTGTTACCACACATATCTTGGTAGCTTGGCTTTAGAAACTCTTTGAGATAGCAAAAACTGAAATTCAGTGTCTCACAATTTATCTAAAATGTAACTATTGTTCTGCAATTTTTTACAGGCCCTCCTCGTCAACTGAAAGTAAAACCAGATTCAGAAATTCTAAAGATTGAAAATGGTACAGCTTTTCCCTTTCAGGTTGAAGTACTGGATGAATCAGGAAATATAACAGTGCAGCCAGAGTTGATTGTTCATTGCAAGGTAAACTACTTTTCATAGTGTGCCATAAGGATTTTGATTCTTGTTAAAGGGCTGGAAAACTAATCTGTTTTGGAATCTGTGTAGAATTTAATAACTTTAGTAATGCTTTTGATGTTTCTACAGCTTGCTAGCCATAACTGTGACTCTCTTACCTCTTATCTGTTATGAGCCATTCAGTAGATTTTAGAATCAGTGGAACCTGGCCTTAGAAATGGAAGAGAAAATTATGTGAGGATATGTAGGTTCAATTTTAAGGTATTTTGGCCATATTTATTGTATACAATGCAAAATTTATTCAGAAAAATAACTTCAGAAAGCTTACTTTTGGTATTTTTTAAGACATTCAAGTCTAGTGCCTAGAAGTAAAATTAGATAAAACTATTATCATAAACACTAATATAAGCTCAGAAGGGAATATGTATCTTGTTTTGACTTTAGGAAGTAAAAAAAAAAATCCCCTTTTGACCCTCTGTTTTTTGACTCAAGAAGGTGACTTTTCCAATACTAGTGAAATCCAGCAAGGATATATAAAAGTGTTTTCCCACTGCAAAATCATCTGCATTCCATTTGCACTGTATATGTGTGCCTGCCCTTCCTGTAGAATGGGTCTGCAGTGATATGATGGCATGTGGAACGTGATGTTTAAATTCCTTTAATGTGTAATGTTTAGTAAATTTCTCCCTTTCTCCCACACATCCCTTATCGTCTGCAGAAAAATACAGGTGTTGGTCTTACAGTTGTTGAAAAACTGAAATATATTAACTTTTTCTGTATATAATTATATATGTATTTGGACTTGTGCAAATAATAATTTCTGAAATGATCATGGTAGTTCTGTAAGAGAAACTTGATGTTTAATCTTACATTTTAAATAGTTTTTAGGTGCTTCAGACCTTCCTGTGTATTCTGTGGATTGCAGTAATGGAGGAACAAACATTTTAACTGGTCCAGTTATACATGTACAGAATATCAAGAAAGACCATATACTGAAAGCAAGGTTGGAAGTACTTGTAAGTATTGGTTGGAATACTTGGACTGACAAAAGATTGAAAAGTTTATTGTACTGTGTTCCCAGCATTTTTTATGAATAAACTTAGCTTGCCCAAAATTACTGATTTAGGTATTATAAACCTCATAATCAGGTGGCTGTGCTTTTTATCGCTAGAAAATCATTAAAAAGCTAAAGTTTTTCCATTTTTTTCTTCATTTCTTACTCTATTTGTTAAATCCCTGAGGTGTTTCAGAAGTATGCATGTTTTCTGGGATTTTTTTTCCCCTTTTTAATTCTTGGATTGTTTTGACAAATTGCCCTCTCTGCATAAACATCTAGTGGAAGAATAGGTATTGCAATCAATAGGTTTTTCGTAGCATTTCAGTTTCAAAGCTCATGAAGAATGAATTTTTTAAAATGCTACTGAACATTCCAGTTCTCTGGTAGTCGGGAGAGTCACACTGCTGGAGAAGATAAGACTTTTGTGTGTTTTACCCTGGAAAAATATGTGAATAAATACTACTATGGCAAGATGAATTATATGAAAGGATACTTAGGATTACACTTAAAAAGTATTTTGCAAATTTTATGACCTACTACTTACAGGATAGAAAAAAATCTAAACAGCTAGCATCAATGCTAGTATCTGTTATAAGTTGTAAGAATATTGGCATACCTTTATTTGCTTTTGACAAGTCAAGCTGATTTCATGTTTGAACACCTGGTCATACTGGTAATCCTGAGTAGAGCCATAGGTTATTGTGGCATTATGTGTATGCATATCTAAATTTAATATTTTAATTAAGTGTCTTTTTTTTTCATCCATGAATAGAATTGCAAAGATGTGCCACCAGTGGAAAAGATTATAAAACTTCTTCCTAGCAGTCATGTTGCAAGACTACAGGTCTTAAGTATGAATGGACAAAAAGCTCTTCAGATTAAACATCAGGATGAAATCAGTTGTGTTGCTGGCCAAGTCATGAACAAACTTATATTTCAGATGTATGATGAAGCAGAAAGGGAAATACCCATAACTGCAGCTGCTGCAGAAAAAATCAAGGCAAGTACTTTTGAGTAAACAGCAGCATAATATGGAGAAGAGACACAAAGCTGATACCCTTAAAATCCATAAATGTCAGACTACGGAATAATATTCCTCAAAACTGTATTAATAAAAACAGAAACTTAACTCTCCTCTTAATTATTTTTTAATTTTTTTAAAATTAAATGTTAAGTAATGCTTCAGGTTAATATTATGAAAAACAGGTTAGTATTTCCAGTGCTTCTCCTACACGCATAAAATAACTATGACATAGTTATGGTTTCTCAGATTCAGGGCCTTCCCAACATTTAAGAACTTTGAATAGGCCTCCATGAAGGCTTGCTTGCCTATCTTATTCCCCCTGTCTGTGTGGAGCCTAAGACAAACCTAGAGATTCACCAAATATATCACACTTGTATCTTTGTTCAGTGAGGGAAACCTAATGTTTGTTTTGGTCTGCTTGGGGTTTTTTTCAAGGAATTGACTGTATTTCAGCCTATAGTATTGGTTGCTGCTGGGAAATCTCCAGGCTTTCCATTGAAAGCTGCTATTGCCTCTATGTTATATCAGCATATTTAGAATGGCTACAAGATTTATTATGTAGCTAGTAATTTATAATTTAGCTTCTGATTAATTTATAAAATTTCAATTTTGATTTTAGGTTAACTGGACACCTAAAATTGACAGAGAGCTGTTGATGCAGGGATTATTACCTGATGTAAAAGTACCAACTTCAGTGAAAGATGTACGTTACTGTCTAATTACGTACCTTGATGAGCACGTGTCTTTGGAGAGTGCATTCACAGTCAGGTTTGTCCATTTGATACATTTCTTCATTGATCATGTTATTGGCATAGCATTGTAGCTCTCATTACTTTGGGGTAAAACAAAAGTCTTTTACAGAAGCTTGAAATGATGAAAGTGGTTGGCATATTAACAGGAGAATGTAAGCTTGGGAAGTGGGAAGGGTTTGTGTAAATTTATTACATGTGAGAATGTTAACTATGTGAAAGACTGTTGTTGCATCCAGCCCTGTAATCACTTGCATAGGTATGCATACACTGAAGAAGATTATTGATGTTTTTGTTAACCTGTAGTAAACACTAGCTTACAGAATAACTAGTTTTACTGAAGAGTTAGGTGACTGGTGACTGAGGAGAAAGAAATATCACTGCAAAGTTAGTTCTCATCTGATTTCTCAGTCAAAACTGACTGGCTGTAAATTGAACTTTAAAATTACCTTTTTATCACTCTTAGTGAGTTTAGTAAGTTTAACCTTGTATCTTATAAATTTTATTAAGAGGAATCTGATTCTAAATTACTTTATTGTAATTTCATGTGATTTTAATAGGTTAAAATTAACTAATTAATTTGCAGCACTCTGTAAATTTGCAGCAATTAGTCATTTCACAGACCTGTAGCAGGAAAATAAAATAAACTACATGACCAAGCATTAAGATTCTTTAAGATATTTATCATGCCTGCTATTATGTTATATTTACCTTTATGAGAGAAATAAGTCAATTTTCATGTGCTCAGACCACTTCCTGATGAACCCAAACACATTAAATGTAAACTGAAAGGCTCAAACACACTGCAGATGGGCGAAGAGCTGCAGAGTGAAATCGGTGAGTGTTTGCATATTCTTCATTTTCTTCTAAGATACATTTCTTTTTCTCAGCAGTTTGTTAAGGCTGTTATATATACAGATGTCATCAAGAGTAAATTACTTTCAACTACATTCTCATTCACAGAAAGATGGATCAGACTTCCAAATTGCCATTTGACAATTCTGGAGTTAGTCTCTGATAAAATTTGCCTCTTACTTTGTACATCAGGACATTCATCACGCTTCCTTCAAATTGGTCATAAATTTTTGTTTAGTTCATGTATTTTGAAATCTGAAAGGCCATAATGGCATTCAGACTATTGCTAAGTCTTGGACTTCAAAGTGACACTTTTTAAGGTTAACTTTAACAAAGAGATATTAGAGAGATGTTAGCATGTTAGAGATCAGTTTTCTCATTCTCCTTCTGTATGCGGGATGACATAGTGAGAAATTAAAAATTCTTTTAGTATTTTGGGACATTAAAAGATTGCGTGTGAATGAAAGCACATAGCACAAACTATGAGGTTGAAAAACAGCTTTCATTTTTAAGATTTTTTTTTTCTTTAACTTTTTGGTAAGAAATAATCTTTTTATTCAAAAACGTGGAAAGCACAAATATGGGATATAGCTATATAGATACATTTGGTTTATACCCACAAGAGTGCAAGAGTGAGGGCTCTTACTAATGTATATAAAAACCTGAAGAGAGTGTAAAGAAGTTGGAGCCAGGCTTTTCCTGGATGTGTTCAGAGACAGTAAACAGAGGCAGTGGGCACCAAGTGAAACATAGGATATGCCCCCTGAACATCAGGAAACACCTTTTCACTGTGAAGGCACTGACACAGATTGCCCAGAGTTTGTGGAGTCTCCCTCCTTGGAGATACTCAGAAGCTGCCAGTCTGCAACTGGATCAAAGTTGCCATACTTGAGCTGGAAGTTTGAACCAGGTGACATCCAGAAATACCTTCCAACCTCAGCCTGATTTAGTGAGAGTTATTTGAATTTTCTCTATATTGTGTCTATGTTGTGTATGTTTATATTCCATATGTTGTATAATGTTTCATTAAAGCAACTGCTGATCATCCTAATAATTGTTTTAATCATCATCATCTTTTTTAACAGATGTAATGATTACAGATCAGTTTGGAAATCAGGTTCAGACAGTGACATCTGCATGTGTAAATTCCCTAGGAGTTTCTGGGCCTGGACTTGATAAATCAAATTTGAAAGTAACTTGGCAGGTATTTATAAGATGTCATATAGTTTATTTCTTTGTGGCATTTGTGTGGTAATTGTCTTAATTCTGTTACACAGAATTGATCCAAAATTGTGGAAAGGTAGTCAAATTACACACTTAAGTTGGTTGCATAAGCATTAAAATTGTATGATCCTGTTCTAAGGAGCACAGCTGCATCTGTTAAAAACCTTATCACTGCTGCAGCTATACAATGTGGAGGCCAGTTCACTTCATGCTTGAGTCAGGTTTGGTTTGTTTCTAGTTCATTGTTCTATATGTTTTCTTCTATCTTGCTTTTAGTCCTTTTTTTCTGTGCTTTTTTATGTTGGTACAGTTGATTTTAAGATATTTTGAAGAACCTTGTAGAAAGGACTAGTATCTATACCTTTTAAAATATGCCAAATATAACCTGAAGAACAGGTTTCTGAGAAATTCTGGAGTTTGAAATGGGTCACTTCTTACTCACAAAGTTCATTTAAATTTGACAGAAGGAATAAAACTTGTAGTTTAATTTTTAGTTGATGGTCCACTGTCTCACGGTAAAAACACCAAATGGTATTTATAGCATAAATGCTATATTGAAAAAATACTAATAAATTTTACTTTGCTTTGTTTGTTTTTGATAACATCTTCTCCTTGTTTCTCAATAGGAAAGTACTCAAACAATGAAAGTAAAAGGTATTCGATACAAACCCTGTTTACTCGGAAGCAAAGAATTGTGCTTTGCTTGGCGTGAATTTTCTGATTTTATCAGAGTGAATTTAGTAGCAGGATCCCCAGCTAAGTTGCAGTTTGTGGATTGGCCAGAGTTAGAAAAGGTAAGTTGAACAATTTTTGTTTGGAAAAAAAATGACATGGTCTCCAGTCAGGTATTTTAATTCCACTTTTCGTGCAATAGCTAACTACATTAGGCTTTTAAAAGTATACTTATTTAGGAGTAATCTAACTCATATGTGAATGTTTACAACCTTAAAAATTGTAGACTTTATTCTGCCCCATTTGCCTTTCTACAGATAGTGTAGTTTTTCTTTGGTGCAGTAATTTTACTGTGGGCTGGATCCTGGCACCCATCTTTCTCTGCTGTTTTCCAAAGATACAGTCCTTAGTGGTAGTAATGGCTGGATCATCTCCCCATCTCTTAGAGGGCTTTTTTAGTTCAGGATGCTAGATGGCAATCCCAAATTTACTTCCAACTTTACCCAGTGTTTACTCTCAGAAAGTAATCACCTGAAGAGAATGGAGTACAGGACTTAATGGAAATGGCTGGAGATTTTTGGTGCTGTCCATCTATTTGCCTTGGGTTTTTAAAATTATTTTTCAATAATTTACTTTCAATAATTTTTCAATTTACTTTGGCTGTTCAAATAATAGTGCTTAACTTTCTGCAGAAACCAGAATAGAAAATTGAAAGCAGAAAAAAGAAAATTGTATCTCTGAACAGAGGACAGGAATCAAGACTGGTGTTTTGAGAAAATGGAGGAGGAAGTTACTGCAGGAAGTTAAAATGTTCAGGGAGTTGCATAACTATTTTTGTTCTCTAGGAAGCTGTTTAAGTATATCCGAAAATAAAAGTTTTAGACCACAGCTCTTCCTAGAACAAGGACATTGATAAGACCCTTCAGAATCATGTCCTTCCTTTTAGTCACATCAACATGAGTAACCCATGCCATTTAATTCAAGTAGTGCATTTTATTCTAACAAGAGAATATAGACAAGCTCTAGAAATACATTCCTGCATATGATTCAGTCATGGTCTAGCTGTTCTGGGAGACAAATAGTATGGAAAAGGTGTTACTGTGGGGATTCCTGAACTGCCATGAATGTCCAAGATATGTAGAAATGAATAGTATCATGCATTTGTATCTCTTCCAGCCTGTTGCAGTGATTAATGGCAGAGAATTGCAGAAGCCCCTTATTGTTCAGTTGTGTGATCAGTGGGGAAATCCAACTCCTGAACCTAATGTCAAAATCAACCTTACAAAGAGTAACAACTTAAAGGTAAGCATTGGCCTTATTTGGTGAACTTCGTTTAACACAAGTTTTGTTGTCATGTCTACGATGTCTTAATTTTCGGGACTTTTTTGGAAATGTTAATAAAATATTGTAAGAGCACAAAAGAGTAATTAATCTACTATAAGAATAGTGGCAACAAATAACATAAACAGGACAACAACCAAAAATTTAACAAAATTCCTATAGGACAGTATCTGAGTATAGTTCAAATACATTCTGGATCTCCTGAAGAACCTTTTTCCAAATTTTGCATGTGCATCGCATCACCACATCCCCCATGTTATCAGAGGTAATTTACTGAATGATAGCAATGATACGGTCTCAACTGGCAACCAAATAATTTTTATCTGGTGGTTCTTTGATTTTGATTCCTGATGTATTACTGGTCAGCTGTAAAGCTGGTCAGCAGGTTTGGGCCCTACTTGATTATTCTGTGAAAAACATTGGCAGGATAAATGAAATTAAAACAGTGAGGATGCAAATCTAGCCCAAATCTAGGTGATTACTGTCCATTCCATAAGTTTCATAAGGTATGAGTGGTTTTCACATTGGTCTGTACAAAGAAGGACTTTGACAGAATGCTGCATTCATTAAAATTTTATTCCTATTTTTGAACAAAAAAAAGGAAAGTCAAGCTCTCAAACATTCCTACCTGTCAGTACAGAGACTGTTATATTGAGTATATATTTTATCAACTCAGGATATATCCATCACCTCTGAACATAACATTTTTTTCCAGGGGCTGGTCCTGTTCCCTTTTTGTTCCTGCTTTCCGTGCATTTGTGTTCCTCAGTTTTCTCAGAATACACAACAGCCAAGAGCCTTCTTTTGCTCACTCCTCCAGAGTGGTGCCACAACCTTAGCTTTTTGCCCAATTTAACTGTGCTATTATTACTTTTTTTAATTGGGTATTTTGAAGTAGATTTCTTGGTACCTTGAACGTTTTTCTTCTGTCTTTATTTTTACTCTTTTACCATAGCAGCCTGCCTGTGATTTTTTTCCTTTGCTCCAACTACTGCCTTTATGGTGTCAGCTGAAGCTCTCTGGGGGTTCTAGTTACGTTATTCTTGAGAGGAGACACAACCTTAGCAGCCACGGTTGTGCTGCCTGGTCAAAGAGATGTTGTGGTGGCATGCTGTGTCTTTTATGCCTTCTTCCAGGAAGCACCAGCAGGATGTCTTAAAGTCCACATGTTCTTTTTCTTAGTGGGAGGTGTCCAGGAGAAAGAGTTCTGAAAGCCAAGGTGGATCATTGTTATGAAATGTTTATTACAGCATGCTCTGCCTTGGCATTTCCAATAGGTTGTATGCACAGTCTCCCAAAAGAAATGAGAAGATTTTGGGAACTGAAATTCTCAAATAAGATGTTCTCTGTAGTTCACATTCCACCCTCTAAGTCTCTAAAGCCTGATACTAATGCATGCATTTCCTGTACTCCTTTATCTTAGAGATCCAAAACTAAATGAGAACTGGAGAAACACTGTAACAGTCACTAAATAGTTTGTAGAAGGCTTTTGGGTCTGAAAATACCCTCAGATTAGCATCTGCTGTGAATGATATGATAGCATCAGTACCAATTTAAAAAATAACATTTATAAAATATTTGAACGTATTAGTGAAGAAAAGTACCCTAGTTTAGATGAAGTGATTGCTTTTAAGAACTGGCAGAGAATTTGAAACCTTTTCCTTAATATTGCCCCCATAACAGTACATCTTTCCCTAATTTACAGTGCCAGAATTTAGCTGAAATCAACAGAGAGTATGCAAGCAAATGAGATAAACATTTTCTCCTGAAACTTGATACTATTTCTGCATCACTGAAAGAATTTTTTTTTACAGATTGTTCCTTCAAACCAGCAGCATAAAACAGATGACGCTGGCAGGGCTAACCTGGGAGTTTTTAGTATTCATGCACCTAGGTAAGTAGTGAAAACCAGGTGAATTTCATAAAGTATTACCAAGTATTAATCTAAAGCTAAGATCAAACATTTATTATTCATATGCAAGTGGATGGCCAGATAGTAAGTTCTAAAAATCTAAGTGCTTTACTAAATAAAATTCAGTAGCTGCTTCTTTTGATGTACTGAGAAGCTGCTGCTGTAATTTTCTGAATCCTGTTTTTTTCTGGGGATAGTAAACCTCATTTTATTATTGTCAACCTGCACCAAATGCAAGGGGTATTATAAACCACTTTAAAGTTTTGAAATGTCCAGTCCTTAGGTGGCCAGTTCCAGACACTGTGCTTTTAAAGTAGGAACGCATTCCAAGAGGATTTAAATCTCACTTTCTTTGCATGCTAGACATTGCTTTAATGGATTAGAGTGTCCAAAGGAGTTTTAAACAGATATATTTCATTTTTCCTATTTGCAATTGAACTGCTGAAATCTTATTTCCAGCAGATGTGTTTTCTGTGGCTCCTGCTCCTTCATGTGCTTCTTCATGCTCACTTTATACATAGCTTCCCTTACACACTTATGTCCCATATGGCTTTTCAGAACCATCGTTTCTGTATCTTACTCATATTCACAGTTCTGCAACCCACTCCATGTATCCTTGTGTTTTCTGAGCAAGACAGGGATTGCTTTAAGTTATTTTGAAACTAGCAGTTCTTGTTTATTGCATTCAAATATGGAGGATTTGCTCCTCACCATTTTAAATGCTTTCTGCTTCACTGTCTTCTGCTGCTTGAAGCTGTAGTTGCTAGTGTCTTACAGGCAATGAAACATGATCAAAATAATGAACTACTAACACAAAATTAAATTTAATAAGTAAATATCTTAAGAATAACTTAAACTTGTGACTTTACTTGTCTAACATTGCAGTAACAGTTACATTTTTTTTCTTCTCTTTACTACTACATTACTAGATATTGTTCAGCATGCTTTCATGTACATTATTCAGACTTTTGAAGCCTGTTGAAAATTGTCTTTTCAGAAGAGATTTTACATCTGTTTTTATGATTTCTGTATATTGCAGGGGAGAGCACATTTTACAGCTTAAAGCCTCATACAACAAGACCGTATTAGATTGTCTTGTAATCACAATAAATGTCCTGCCTGATCCTGAGAAACCTGTCTGCTTGAATGTTAAATATGACAAAAGTCCTTCTTTTCCAGCAGGAGGTACCTTCCCTGGTAAGTATATGGATCTTTGGTGGACACCTATCACTGAAGAGCTTTGAAAACCTGTGAAAAAAACTATTTTGGTGATTTGTCTACTGTATTGTTTTGCTTTTTCTGGTCTGTTTCCTCAATTCTTTGTAACAGCTCTCTCTGAGATGCAACACTTGGACAGACGAGATATGTAGATCATCTTTGGAAAGCATTTCAAAAGGCCTCTTATTTATTTGTTCCAAACTGCTCCTTTTATCCATCTATAAATGGTAAAACTCCAGAATCTTTCTGTCGTACTAAAATGCAATCTGAGCTAATTCATGTATGTTTTCCTTCATTTCTTCCTGTGGAATAGTAACAAAGGAAGTAGCTATGAAATTCTAGGCCAGCTATGGGCCAAGACAAACCAAAAAGTAATCAGCAGGAGCACAACACAAAATACTCTTCTCCTGCTGTATTCTGTCTCACAAAAGGGTTTGTTTCTTGGCTGTCCATAACATGATCAGCCACCATTTTTATGGCAAGAGGTTTTTGTTTTTTAAAGTACTCCATCCAGTGTTACCTTGATTAAATTCAGAAGTTTTGTTTAATATTTTAGTTTTGCCTAGAGGAATCATAGAATGACTGAGTGGTTTGGGTTGAAAGGGACCTGTAAAGATCATCTACCCCCAACCCCCTTGCCAAACAGACCTTTCTCTAATGTAGTGTGTAGCGTAAATCAACCAGGTTTTGAGTTAAGCAGAGAATTGAACAACTTCTTCAGGACAGTATAATGTATGTAGTATATATGACAACAAATTTTTAAATAGAATGGTAATAAATTCTGTATTAACAGCCTTGTATTATTAAATAAATAAAATACTTTAACACCCTAATTATTTTATTTACTGGTGCTCTCAGGTATACCTGAGGGCAGGCAGTGTAATATTGGAGGGGGTCATTCCTGGATTTTTCATGCACATCAAAGCATAGTCCTTTGTTAAAGTGCAAAATTCAGTCCTGCTTGAGCAGTGCAAGTTCATTTACGTGCATTAAATCCATGTGTTCTGTTCACATTTTGAACTAGAAGAAGGGTAGCTTTATTCTAGTTTGGCTTCCATTTCCTTCAGATCACTGTGTTTTCTATGGGACATACAGGAAAAGTGAAATTTTTTACATTGGGATATAAAATGGCAGGTATTTTGACTGCAGAACCAGTCAACAGAGTGAAATGTCTCCCTGTAGCCTGTTTCTAACAGATACAATTGCGTGATCCTAGTCTATAAGAAGTGGCCAAACTCAGATTCAGATTCATAATCTGATCCCTTGGGAAAATGGTCGTGATGCTGGTACAGTCTTTTTACAGCTTCTGTGCCTTTCTGTCCAATAGTTCAATGGCTGAAGCATTTTTGAAGGAAGAGGGGGATTTAGATTTACCATCCTGGAAGGAAGAAAACTAACCTACTTAACTAACTAATAGTACTCATTTCTGAGAGCAAGGTAGACTTGAAATTTTAGGATTTTTTTTTTAAGCTGTCATTGGATAAAATTGGTGTTTGGTTTTTCCCTAAGAACTGTTACCTGATCTAATTACAGGGATAAGGAGAGAAGGTTTTTCATATCTGATTTGAAATTTTTAGTGGTTTTGGCTCTTTTTGAAATGCTTGTTTTGTAAGGTTTTTTTCTCTTAAATATGAGGTAGACACAGAAATTCATGAAGTTTAGGCTTCTTAATTCTGAATAAAAACAGTCTTCCAAATATATTTTTCATCCTACAGATTTTATGGTTAGTGTTCTTTCTGAAGATGACACCATTATTAAAAATATTAATCCTGCACGGATTTCTATGAAAATGTGGGAAGCACAGAGCAGCCGGATTAGGACACCAATTGATGTAAGTCATCAAAATACATTTTCAAAATGTGTATGAAAATGCCAGCATAGGACAAACATACTTACAGTAGAAGCTGTCTTTCATTTGACTTAGATCCTGATCCTGTTCTAGATTTTAAGTAACAAATATTTCAGATCAACCTTATGTGTTTATCAGTGTCTGTCCTGTTACACATTGTCAGACTGGTCAAGCATCAATACTACAGTAATGACAAAAATGTTGTTGGTCTGCAGAAGCTAACTCATAGCAGGCAGAGTATTAGAAGTAGCCATGTTGAATTTTGCAAAGAAAAGACTGTGAGAATTAAGAACATGAAATTCGTGTGTAAAATATAGGCAGTCTCATTGACTCACTGTGGGCTATCAGTACTGCAAATCGTTAAGTCTTAGCAGCATATTACAAGTACTTTCAGTATATTGAATTAAAATTTTTGCATCTTTCTTTACAGGTTACAACATTTAGCTGCAGTAAAGTGAAGGATGACAAGGAAGATGGCTTCTTCTACTTTAGGTATAATAGCATTTATTCATGGAACTTAGTATACAAAATACATAGTTTGAAATAGAAAGAAGAATTTTATGTTTTGGTAATAACAGTCCATCACAGAATTAGTATGATACAGAAAAGGTGAAAGGTACTAGCAAGATACATTGGGAGGAAGAGTGAATTCTTTCCTAGATACTTTTCACATTTGTATGATCTGAGAGTAGAAAAGAGTATAAGATAAAATAATAGAAGATAATATATTAAAATACATTTTGAGAAATTCTAGCGATGAGAGCACTACATCATCAGCTTGTAACTTACATGGTAACATTCTTTAGCTCTTTTCAATATTGCTTCAACTACTGCAGACTGGACAAAGCAGACTTAACTCTCTTTTTACTACCTTCTCTAGCTGTGCATCAATCCTGAACCATGACCTTGGTCCTGTCAGTTTAGTAATCATTCCCTGGCTACTTGTTCAGAAATAGTGTCTTAGATGAACAATGGCAGAACTAGAGCTAATCATAAGCTGGTGCCTGACTGCCGCATTCTTTCTACATCTATTTCTGATAGACAATCTATGAGATTAGCTAAATGGTTATGGCTGTGGATTCAAGCTTTCGCCTCCTGGGAATAGGCTTTTCTTGACATAGGTACCTGTAGTTTACTAGTTGTGCACAAATGTGCAAAATTGAAACTCTCAACCTTATTGAAAATTATGAAAGGAGAATAGACATTGCCCATTAGCAGTCCTTGTAGAAAAGTACGTTTTACTTGTTGCTGCCAGTGTCTGTGGCATCACTGTCTGCCAAGTGACTTTCTCTCAAGTTTTCCTGTTTTCCTGTGACGCACTCTCAGATGGTTTTCATCTATTTATTGCCAGTCAGTAACACGGATGCTGTTATGCAGTCTTAAACATCTTCTGTAGTAATTGTGTCATTTCTTCTTTTTCTAAAGCCTATGTCTGTCCAGCCATGAGATCCTTAGCTGATTATTTATTAATTAGCGTTTTAATGTCTCCTGACAAGGCAGATGCTACTGTCAATCATAAGCTAAGGAAAAAGCAGAAAAGAATTGTTACTTCTGTATGTGAAATCTAAAAAAAGGAAAAGTCATGGCTTGTTCTAGAAATATTCAAGCTTTGGGATTTCTTTTTTCCAAGTCAAGCATTCCAGTAATTTATTAAGTAATAAATTACTTAATATATTCTTCCCAAACAAAATCAGAAGAAATAAATTACTTCATGTTGACAAAACACTTAAAATTCTATGTTGCAAACAAGAATTTCATTAATCATTTCATGATGCCACATGTCATCCTTGGAGAAATACCTGAATCTTGGCTGTTTGCATCTCCTCGAAAGTTTGTAAGCATTTCCAAGTCACTGCTATCCCTTGCTAAACATTGCAAAGGTCCTCTGGGTGCCATGTGGCCTTCCCTGCTGGGTGAAATTATAGCCGCAGAACCTCAGGTGTCTGGGCTTTTCTTCGAGTTTTGATTGTAGGGGTTCTTTGCCAGTAATCTGCACTATGGAATGCTGTAAGGTAGAATGAAAACTCTTTTTTTCTCTTTCACTATAGTCAACCTTGATCGGTGGTCCAAGTTACCCAAATTTGTGCAATCTAAGGAGGGAATTAGCTACCCTGATTTTATGAAAATTTTACCAAATTTGGAGAGAAATGGTTGTTGTTTCAGATCTAGACATGTCTATGTTTTGTTCCAGTAGCTTTATGAAAATTCTGAATAGGAAATGAAATTATGTAGATTTCTGAACAATAAGGCCATGACAAACTTCCTGTCATCTAGAAGAGACAAACTCTTGGAGGAGACTTTCCTCGTTCAAGCTTCCAAAAGCCTTACTCTAATTCTTGAGGAACTTTGATGGCATTCTTGCTAAGGAGGAGTATTATGCATTAGTAGGACTTTCTAACTAGTTTGGAGGACTACTCAGAGTTGAAATGCTTGAGCGCTTACATACTTGTGACTTTAGTATTGACTCATGTTTGCTTGGGTTTTATTTTTGGTTTTTTTAGGGATAAAGTGGTTCCGGAGAGAGTGGGCACTTACATTATCCAGTTTACCTTTGCAATGGATAAGACAAATGTGCTCAACAGTGAACAGGTTTGAATCTCTAATTAATTACAGGTAGCCAAGAACATGTAATACAGAAGCATCTGAGTGATGTGTTATAATACTTTGTAGGTTCAGAATGCAAATACTTTCACTCACAAATTTGAAAAAAAATTGTGTTTTTATTTTTGATAGTTACTGATTTCAAACCATTGATAATCAAAATATGTTTTCATTATCTTCTGTAACCAACAATTGATGGTATAAGAGGTACATAATTTGCAACCTAGGAGAGCTGCTTTATGGTTGTGCTAATTTATTTCGGGTCTGTCCATAAATTTCACATACATTTGTTTCAGTTTTTTGAGCAATCCAAGTGTGCAGGTGATTTGCAGTTAATTATATCAGTCTTTATTTTATTTTATTTTATTTTATTTTATTTTATTCTTCCTCCTTTTTTCTGCTAGATTCTAGTTGCAGTTGTACCTAATGACCCTGTACGCTTGTTACCTGATTCTTTACCAGCTACTCCAGCAGTTTCCAACGTTCGAGCTCTTACCAGCCGTACACTGGTCAAGGATTTATACCTCCATTTAATGGTAACTATACTTCCATACAAAATCATAATTAGGGAAATATAGAAGACTCCTAAAACTATGTTGAATTTTGCTGTAAGACATAGCTACTGTTTCTTTGAAGATTCACTTCATTAAAAAAAAATGTTAATCAGTGATTTTTTTGACAGGTTCATCTTGTTTCTTTTACATACAGATGACCAAAACTGAAATGTTTGGTCCTTGCTGTCAGGTATTTCAGTTGAAATCCGTGTCTTGTTGCCACACAAAAAAAATTGTTTCAAGAATAGATTTTAGTGGGAAAACACTTACATGTACAGCAGATGTTTCTCTCAATGATTTTTCTTTCCAGGACAGTTTCTCCTAGATATCCTATATTGCAAAAGATAAAGTTTCTTGAACTTTGAGTGTTCCCAGGGATAAAAGGAAATTACTTACCTGTTACCACAATAGCAAAGCAGACTCGGCTTGTGGAAAAGTAATTTAATTTAATCACCAGTTAAAAAAGATCTGTGTAATAAGAAACAAAGACCAAAAAACTAAAGCAACATCTTCTGCCCCACCCTTTCCTAGGCTCAGCTTTGTTCCAGATCCCTGTACCCTTCCCCAAGCACTGCAGGGGGGTGGGGATTGGGGTTCACAGTCAACCCATAACAGCTCCTCAGGTCTTTCTTGCTGGTGCTTGTTCCTCACAGTTTCCCTGTTCTAGTGTGGGTGCCTTCATGGACCACAGTCCTTCACGCACTGCTCCAGTGTGAGCCCTTGCGACAGGCTGCAGTCCAGGATTACTGACCTGGTTTAGCATGGGGTCCTCTGAGATTCCGTGCTGGTCTCTGCTCCACCGTGGTCCTTCATGGGCTACAGGAAAGTACCTGCTCCAGTGTAGTTTCACTGTGAGCTGCAGGGGAATTTCTGCTCTGGTGCCTGGAGCACCTCCTCCTGCTTTCCTTCCCTCTTCCCTCTTCTGTTTTCTCTTTTTTTTTTTTCCCATTCTCACCTGTCTGTGCATTTTTGCCCGTTCTTAAATGTAAAGAAACACCATTTTGGCTGAGGGGCTCAGCTGTCCCTACAGTTGATCAGTTGGAGCACTGGCCATGCCCAGCCTCTCCTCACAGAGGCTGCCTCTGTAGATCCCCTCTGCAGAGACTGCTAGCACCTTGCCATATAAATCCAGGACAGTACAGAAATGGATTATTTAGTTCAGTTCCAAACTAACTTTAATTTCTTTTTTACTTACAGGATGAATACAACAACCACACTGGACTTGATCTAGTTGGCAGAATAATAGCAAAAATTAAAAGCCCCAATGAAGAAGATACAGAGATCCCACAGTTTCAGGGGAAAGTCAGTACAGTAGAGTTTCCATTGGAGAATGGATCAGCTGAAATTGTAAGTGTGGCTAAAATACACAGCTCCATGAACAGTGTGTCTAATGACACTTATTTTCCTGCAGTTTCAAAGTTATCTTACACCTCACTGTGTTCTGTGGAGATTTAGTTTATATTGTAGTTTTCCCTCAGAAATAAGTAGATGAATTATTTCATCTCTGTTTGGTTGCTGATTTTCAGAAAACCTGAAGGAAGGACATTCTTTTAATTGTTTATCCTTGTCAAATGAGGGAAGTGTACAGGTACTTTCAGTTAGGGACCAGGACATTCAGGAAGATCCAGGAAAAATACTTTCTTCATTTGAATTTCACATGTGAATAACACTTAACCAATTTGTAGTTAAACCATTCATATTACCGGTATTTTACATTTTTATTTATAATAATCTCAGGCTGTAACATCTTAAGATCATTTAGACTGACTTCATATATCTATAATTAAATTTTGCCAGGCTCTCTTTACATTTTGTCTAAGTAGTGGGCCTATATATACTTTGTAGAAAGGCATCCTACCCTCATTTAAAGAAGATGAAAATACCATTTGTCTTTATACTTCGTTTCACTCATTAATGCACTCGGCTGTTAAAAATGCTTTCCTTATTTTGGTTTGAATTTCTGGCATCATGCATACTCTGAAAGTACTGCATATTGTAGTCACATCACTGCAGTCACTTTTTCTTCAACAAATACAGATTGAATTTTTAAAACTTGTAAGTTCCATCTGTCAAAGTTGCTACAAAATATGATAGAAAGATGATGTTGAATGTGCTCTCACACAAAACCGCAAGCTGTTCAAAACACACCAAAGAAAATCCAGCTGAATGTGGAGTTTCTTCTGAATGGAATGGTCACAGTTTCTCTCTTAAAAGCTTACACTGAACTTAGTCAATCATATTCCTGTGGTGAAACAGTTGTATATTGATTTTTGTTTTCAACTTGAAATATAAGAATGGCAGAGCAAAATTATACCCCTGCTTCATTTGGTTGTCACATATTTTAAAAGTCTGACATCTACAGAAGTCTTCAAACAGTTAGAAGATGTACTAAAGGAGGATCCAACTTCTTAAGGATGTTTTCTCAGCCACCTTTTCTAACCCATTCTTCAGAGGCAGCTTTATGGCAGACCAGCATCAGTGTGTGCCAAGTGGAGATAGACACTGCATAGCAATCAAAACGAATTCTCCAAATACATCTTAGAAATCGCCACCATAAGACCCGAGTAGAATCCTAAAATCGACAGATCCTACATAGAAACTTCTTCATAACATATTTTATTCAGCACATTTATTGCTTTTATGGAGCTACATATGTGAAACTGAATGACACAGCATAAGTTACTCTCTGTCAGTAACAGTCAAGGACAGAAACATCTAGTTAACATGGCCAAATGTTATTAATCTGCCAAATTCTGGTCTACTCTAATCCATACAGAAAACTTACAAAATATGTATGAAAACTAAGCTAGTAAAATAAAATGCAGGGACTGAATAGAGGTATCAGATAAAATCAATATACTGATTGATTTATGGTACATTCTTGGGTTTCTCTGTTTTCCCTACCATGTTTCAGAAGTAATAAATTAACTGGTTTGTGAACACATTTTTCCCCAGGTAGGTGGGATTAAGAAAAAGTGCAAAAGTATAGCTAAAGGATCAGCTAAAACCACTGGTCTAACAAAACACTCTGCAAATCTTGCATTTACACTTTTATATGGGTAATAATAACCCCATATATGGCTTGTGACAGTTCAGATAAAATTACTGGATAATTTCTAAGACTCCTTGCTAACGCAGAAATAATTTATTTTTTTTTTTTTATCTCCATGTAGTAGTAACCTGCTGTTGCATAATTTTGACCTAAATTCTCCAGTCTTCCATCAGTGGCAAAGTTAACCTATGTAATGGAGGGGGGTGTGCTGAATTTTGTGGTGTTTGCAGGGTTGTTTGTTTGGCTTGTGTCACTTGTTTTGCCCTCCCCCTGCCTTTGGGGCTTTTTTTCTACTTAGGTATTCCTGGTTTGGTGGGAGGTGGGCAGCGGGGGCGGGTCTTGCATGCTTCTTCCTTTGTATTACTATGATCTAAAGAGATTCTGCTGCTTTTGACAGTAACTTGTGTTCCCCAGTCATCCATGGGGACTAATTTCATTATAGTGAACTCAGTATCTCTTCCCCTCTTCAGGCAGTTTTCAGGCATCTGGTTTATGCTTAGTGCACTGACTTCAGGCTACTCACAAAACCCTGTGGAAAGGATTCGTTGGTTGTGATGCACAGTCCTTTTCATATGACTTTAATGGGGAGGGGAAGGGACATACTCGTATTCTTCAAGTATTTTGAAATTGTTCCATCTTGTTTATAAAGACAGTTGTGTGCAATTAGCACGAATAGTGAAAGTGATAATCTGACATGTTTATTATCCTCAGTCACAAGTTCAGGAATACTAAACTTGTTTAATGAAGAAAAATGCTTGGAGTTTTGTTAGCATATATTTTCTATGGAAAAGATATTTCCACTACAGACTTCTCCTGATGAAATATGTAGCTGCAATATTTTTGAAAGCCCTGAAGCCTATCTTTGAAGGTTATATATCTATCTGTTCTTTTAGGCTGCAACCACTTCTCTCTTGATTTGGCCAGTTGAGTAGCAATTTCTACATGTTAAAGGTGGAAACAGTATGAGTTTTATTATAAGCATTATTCATTTTATGCATGGTACCTTTTCCAAAGTAACGGCGCATTTAGATATTACCTTTACTAATTTTATTTCTGTTTACCTTTATGGTTTTATAATACTTCTCATCTTTATAAAGAAAGGCAAAGGATTTAGTATGCCTTTTCAATAAGGAATTGATAAGAAGTTAAATGTTTATGATAGTGTTTGCACATACTGTTCATTCATTTGGGATCTGCTGTCTACTTCCATGGTAACAGCAGTAACTTTAACTAAGCACTGGGAATAGTTTGTTTTTCCTTCTCTATGTTTATGCATTGGGTCTTTCTTTTTAATGATCTGTTTGCATTTCACATAATGAATGAAGTACACCTGAAGACATCTTGCTTCTGAGACAGTGCAGAGGGTATTTTTTCTGAGCGTGTGTCTCAAATAAAATACATAGCCAAAAATAAAAAGACTTTTTAAAAAGGTAAAATGACAATCTTAATTCTTAAATAATAAAATAGCTATATATTTTCATTTTACTTTTGTTTATTTGTTGTAAAAGGCATTTCCAAGCTAATACTTAAAACTATAGTAATACTGTATAGACAATCATGTGTTATGTAACTTACAAGATTTAGTATCTGAATAGTGTTTGTTTTGAGTGTAATCTCAAGCATGGGCATAAACTTATGTTTATTTTTTATTTTCATAGAATTTAGTGCTGGCTGAAGACAGTCCTGGAAGAGATAGCACTGAATATATTCTTGTCTTTGAGCCACATCTGCCAGCTTTGAAAAAACCTTTGGAACCATATTGTCTCTCATTTATGTTTTATAACGGTATGTTTCAAGTGCTCTAAAATACTTGCTTTTCCTTTGAATAAGCTATTTTTAGATCCATAATATGTTTTCAGAAGTATGTAATAGCTTAGTAGATTTTTGCTAATGCCAATTAAGTATGTTACTGTATTTTCTTCTAAAAGTGCATGTGCTTACTTCTTAGATTCCAAGAAGCAGCAGATGATGGCAACACTGACCAGAGAGAAGGACCAATTATCTAAGTCCATAGATCTTTACAGAAAGATGTTTGATACTACGAATCAGCTCATAACTGAAATTAAATGTAAGTTCAATCAAATATGTAAATAATTTTTGTGTGAATTAAGCGTCTGTCTTATAATGATGTTGCGAATATAGAGAAGGGGTGAAAAATTAATATTGAAATCATGAGAGACAGTAACTAGAGGGTAGCAGAAGGGGTAGCAGGGAAGCATCTATTTACTTGGATATATCTACCTATAAAGGGTCCTGATTTGAGGTAGAATGTCTTATGTCAGAATTATCAAAAGGAGAAAAGAAACAGTTGGTGTTCTTTTTATCCATTACTGCCTTTTACTCCCATCTTTGCAAGCTCATGCATCTGGAAATTCAACAATTGCCTAAAAACTATTTGAGGAGAATGAACTATAGATAATCCTCTTTTTTTTAAAGTTAGTCGTATGTTTTCAAAATATTATTTTTCCCCCTCGCATTTGACCCTATATACATTATTCAGAAGTGTTGTGTCATTGTTTATGTTCTTCAGCAAATGTAATCCTTTACAAAGTTCTGTTAAATGGCAGAGTAGTGTGACAATCACTGGTTTATGGTAATGGAAGAAATGAAGGAAGTGTTTTCTTTGCCTTTTTTTTTTTTTGTTTGAATCATCCTGCCTGTTGATTAAAGGTTTGTTTTAATAACTGCATTTTGAATTTTTATTTAAGTTATCACTAAGTGTAAATAAAGTAGACTGGCATAGAAGATGCTGCTGTTTCTTGTAATTTTAATACTGCATATTTCCATTATGAATGGAAAATCCTGAATTCCAGTGAAAGGCATAAGATTTTTGTTTTATACATGCATATCTGTAGAGAGTAAGTTAGAGTACAGCATTACACTTTATGCTTAAGTATCATTTTCAAATATAAACATGTTTTGAATAGAGGGTAGAAAGCAACTCACCTGTTTACTCATTTGTTTTTGAAATTAGTTCAGATATGAGAGCTGAGGAAATTGTGTCCAGAAAGTGGTGTCTCATATAGCAGACAAAAGAAGGTACTGCCAGCCACCACTCTTCTCTTCTGTCTTGCCATTTCACCTGTTGGAGAACTATTTACAATGATAATTGAACATGAAAACCTAAAACCAGCTGACATTTTCAGACTGATATAAGGTCTAGGTACCTTTGCTTCTTGAAGCTGAAGTCATGGCATCTGCTAAAATTCTTTAGAAACTGGACAAAATCACAAGATCTTTGTGGAAAAATTCTGATATTATGTGCTGACATTAAGAAGTAAACAGGGTCAGTTGCAGCTGGCATAATTCTGCAAAGTTGTAAGAAATTCTGTACGTGTTCCATTGCTTTCTATCATTTCCTCACTCTCTTCTGATTTTGTTTCAGGTCAGGTTAAAGAAGCTGAAACAAGAGAAGCTGTCCTGAAGAGTGAACTGAAAAAACACCAAATTGAATTACCACAGACGAACATAGTATGACTTATTTTTTACTAAACTCCCTTAACATCTCTAAAATTGATATCAATAATACATCAATAATACATCAATACTAATACTGCTGAATCACACCTGTTACCAAAACAGTGGTGGTGTTTTTCTGCTGGTCATGTTTCTGCTAAGGTTACCAGTTTTACTGGTATCACTAGATGCTACAATGGGTTTTTGGAGGCTGGTCAATATATATTGGATGAATTCTGGCATAAGTTAGCCAAAGGAAAAGAATTTTTTTCAGAGAATCAGAGAATTGCATTATTACCTCCAAAGCTCATGTAAAAATAAGTTTGGAAATATTCAGGGCAATGTATCACATTGCTGATTTCCCTTAAAGATCCAATTATATTTTAAGGAAACATTTTAAATGTTTTCAAACTACTAACATTTGGGGGGAAAGAACTGCCTGTGTAAACAATTATCTTTAGATCCAATAAGTTATAGTCATTAATCACAAATCAGTAGAATTAAACTGCAGTCACAGTACTGAAGTTCCCCCTGCTGGCTAAATTTTTGTCCAAGCTTGGACATAGTCTCCTTCTGAAATGGTTTATTTTTGTACATTTATGATTGTCTCTTAATGCTGTTTTAAACTTTCTTCACTTTTATTTCTAGTCAAGCACTGATAGTTCTTTGTGAAATGATCCTTGAAATCCTTAAAAATTAAAAAAAGGAAAAAAAGGAGTAATTTAAAGTTTGGTCACAATTGCAGTGAGCTTTCCCTTTGCTCCTCCCTGGAATTGTGCACAGTGGTCTCTTAGACATTAAAAGTCTGTTTCAGATTATTGAATGTTTATTGTTAGAAAGTTAATTGATGACAGATAACTACTTCTGCTGCTCAGTCCAATGGTACGTGCTTGCTGATTTAAAATTTTCATTCTCAGCTTCAGTATGTGGATTCTCTTCTAAAACAAAAGATGTTGGAACAAGAAGGAGTAATGAAGCAGCCAAGGAGAGCTTGTACTCTCCCAAACTACCCGAAAGGCAACCAGAATATTCTAGGCAAGGTGAGTTTTCTCTCAGGGAGAATTCTAATGAGTTCTGTTGGTTCCAGAAAGCTGTAGTGATGAAAAATTATCCAATGATCAGCTCTTCTAACAGAGCCATCATCAGGGGAATTAAATGTCTGTCTGAAGTTTTAGGATTATTGTGATTACCATGAAAAGGGTATGTGGTCTTGGTTTCTGTTTTGATTGTTGAAACTTCTGTGGAACAGATCGCACATTTAGCTCAAATCGAGGATAATGAAGCAGCAAAAGTTATCTCTTGGCACCTGGCAAGTGACATGGACTGTGTAGTCACACTGACCACGGAAGCTGCTCGTTCTATCTTCGATGAAACTCAAGGTCGACAACAAGTGTTACCCCTTGATTCTATTTACAAGAAGACACTTCCAGATTGGAGCAGGTAGAGAAAAAACAATGAAAGTTCTGCATTTGTATTACATACTTCATTAACTCTTTTTTCTTGTCTAACGTGACTTAAACTTCAATTAAAGATTTGAAGTATAAAATTTCTGGTTCCTTATAGCTGTAGTAGTGTCACTTGAAGTGTTAGCTGAAATCTCAGCTTTATGTCTTTAACTGCTTTGTGATGTTCTTTATTTAATAAGGTGTTTCTATTAAAGAATAAGACAGTCTATTTTTTTCTTCATGTCTACGTGTTTTCTAGAACAGGAACTTATTTAAAATAATTATAGTGCTTCTAATCAGAATATAACTTTCAAAAATCCAGTTTCAGAATACATTGCTAAAATCATCTGTAGTAATAGAAATTCATTTTGCTATTTCAATTGCCTGAAAAAATAAAAGAAATACAGCATTTCTGCTCCTAAAAATAATTTGTTTATGAAGATGACTGCTAATATAATAAAATGCCCTTTAGAAAAGATCTGATGTATAAATGTATTAATAATGTTCAAATTCTCAATTTTCATCATACAGTGCATTAAAACTTGTCCATAAATTAGTCATATGAATTTTCAAATTGGAATTGGAAATTAGACATATAAATTGGAAATAATGGCTCATAACAAATCAGTGTTTCACTAAAACATCTTTAATATAACTGGAATTTCAGATCATTTACCTAATGTGGAATTGTTAAGATGCATTCAATTCAGTTGGAGATTCCTGACTAGAATAAGGACAAATTGTTTCTTCATTTCTTCTCCCTCACTTTCCCCTTTCTTCAACCAGACCTTTACCTCACTTGAGAAATGGAAGAACCTTCTTCAGACCTATTGGAAATCCTGTATTTGCCAGAGATCTGCTAACATTTCCAGATAATATAGAGCATTGTCAAACAGGTAAATGATAAAAAAGAAACAATTAATAACTTCTTTCTTCTAAAAAATGAAATATAGAAACATCACAGATTATAATCCATTCAATAATTTCCATTGATATGTTTGCAAATACCAATGTACATTTCTCCTGAGTTCTGTTGGTAAGAGGGCATTAGCATTAATTATTTTTAAACGAAAGTTGTGAAAATTTCAACAGTGACCACTCTCTTCTGCTTGTTGTCTTAATTTCATTTTCTTTACTTAGATATATGGCAGGTTTTTTCTTTTTTAAATTCCTGCAGCATTAGCTTGTCCAAACTCTTTAAAGCAGGAACTGACCACCACAAGATTAATTTTATAATCTCATATTACAGAAGTTACTCCTTTTGTTAGGCTTTGTTTCCAGTTCTGTTCCTCTCAAAAAATGTGTAATGCATAGATATAAATACATGCAGACTGAACTGTACATGACTGTGTATGTTATGTTTAAACAGTTTAATAGCTGTAAGAAATCTTTCAGTTTTTATGTAGATTTCAGTTTAGCCTATGATCATCCTCTTGCTTTTTCTAACAACATAGCAATCCCTACCTTTTCTTACACTTTTTTTTTAATTAAGTATATCTGCTTCTTTATATGGAGAGTTGGAGTCTGTAGTTACTTCAGTAAGTTTTGCATTTTATTTCATGACTTCCCACTATTAAAGTGTTCCTCTTTATTGTTAGTAAAGACCAATTTTTAGTCCTGTGTATTTTCAGAAAGTTAGATATTTACAGACTTTTAACTGTAAATTCTTCTTCATGTCCCTTGGGGGAATTGAAAAACCACATTGCTTGACATATCTCATGCATGACTACATTGTTAGGTTTTGTATGGAACAGACTTTTATTAGCAGGAGAGTCTTCAGCTCAATTGGATCATTGGCCTGCAAATGTTTTTTTCTTTGATAAACCATTGAATATGAAGAAACGTATTAAGAAACTGAGAACAAAATTCAACATTCCAGGAAGATTTTTTAAAAGTTATCATTTATATAATTTCATGAAACTTGGGATTTTATTATGGGTGTCTTGATAAAAGTCAAGAGAGTATTTCATTGGAAAATACACTCCATTATGCCAAAAGGCCATTAAAAGTACTAATTTTTTTTTCTTTATGAATTCTCTGATGAAAGCAGAAGATTGCATGTCTATCTCAACCTCAAGAGAATTTTGTTGAAACAAAAATGATTTACATGCTATTTTCCTTGCACTTATCTTAGAACATGTAATAATGATGCCTCAGAACTGACTTTTCAAAACTCAAGTTATTTTGCTCCGGAGAAATTTCATAGCTCAAAAATTTCTGTTTTTCAGTGTTTGGTATGCTCTTGGGTGATACTATCATTATAGATAACTTGGATGCTGCCAACCACTACAGAAAAGAGGTATGTTTCAATTTTTCTTTAAATTTTTTGATACAGATATATTGCAGAGCTACATATTTAATACATTAAAAACTTCAAGTAATTGCCAAGTTTAATGCTGCGTTAGCTGTAAGTGTGCTTACTGTCTGTAGGTCTCAAAGCACTTAACAGTGAATGAAATCTCTATTATTAGCACTGACAAAATTACTTCCATTCAACAAATTCCATTATGTGAATGTTGCCATGGCACATGGGACTATGTTTCCAAAGATAAATAAGCATCTTCAGTTTTGCTGTTAGTGTTAAACACAAGTTATTCTGTACTTTCCTAGTCACTCTATGTGTAATAAAACTCAGGAGTCTGAGGCACATGATGAAATTTCAGGTCCATTAAAAACCTGATGCGAAACTTAATAGATCTCTTTGGACCCATTTTTATATAGGTTTAATGGTATTTGTTTTAGCAGGCAAGAGTCCTTGAGGAAGTCCTGACACTGGGCACTTTCCCTTTCCTTATGAATTTACTAAATCAAAATAATGATCGAGCAAAAGAATGTAGAACTGTACTGATTGCCACTGCTTCCTAATATATGTTGATAATCAGCTTTTTCCGGGTATACATCTAAATTCTGCCTTCAGAGTTCTGGTAAAGTGTGAGAACACAAAACCAAAAAATTGGTCTTTGTAATTATTGACAATACAGCTTAATTTTATTATGCGCATTCTATTCTTGAAAACAAAGTCATGACATAATTTCATAAAATACTTTCTCATTTGGGAACAAAGTTGCATTGCAGTTGAAAAATACAAAGGTTCACAACAACATTGATGAAAACTTAGATTTTCTGTGGAGTTACCAATTAATTATCAATTTTTATGCCTTTGCAGGTTGTAAAAATTACACACTGCCCTACCTTGCTGACTAGGGAAGGAGACCGGATTCGCAGCAATGGAAAATTTGGAGGCCTGCAGAATAAAGCTCCTCCAATGGACAAACTCAGAGGAATGGTATTTGGAGCACCAATGCCAAAACTTTACTCTACTTTCTCTGCACAGATAGGTGGGTTAATGAAGTCATAAAAATACAAAATTTACAAAATTATATTGCTTGTCTATGTTTTTAATTCTCTGATGTAATATAGAAAGGAAAACTTAAATTTAGCATAAAGTCATTTTAAGAAGTAGGAGCTGTGCAGTGTTCTGTTTATAAATTTACCTTTTCTTAAAAGCTAATAGTTATTACATTTCCTGAAATAAAAAATAATAATAATGAGATAATTCCCTTTTTTCCTAGTCTTATTAAAGAAGGAGTGTAAGCAGTAATAATCATTCAAACAGCTGGAGAAGCTTGAGCTGATTGAATTTCAGCATCATTAAAAAACAAGTTTTAGGTCTTTCTACTCTGGAAACACCATTATCTATTTAGAATTTCTTATGTGCAAGTAAGCTCTATGAAACACTGGTAGAAAAATTCTCAGTGTTCTCAAGAGAGAATATCTCATAATCCACCCTATTTCCTGTGGGATCACTTCCATTTCTTTATGTGCTTGGATTCTTCATTTCGGAATAAAGGTTAAAAATTAAGTTAGACGATGCAGTTTTTGACATGTAACAACTGACCTGACTGATGGGTAAAATGCTGAAAAGTCTTACTTACAAACAAGATTGTTCTTAAATAATTTTAAAAAGAAAGGACATGAAGTTTATCCTTGGCAGTTTATCCATGACAGCGCAATGGAGCGGTGTGGGGTGACAACACATGTGCCTATTAAAGTAGCCATATATATGAGCAAACTTCTTAGCACTGACCAGTTGAGTAGGGATTAAAAATAAGGACTAAAAATATATTTTATTGGCATTTTAGTAGAAAATACATTACATGTAGGAAAAAGACAGTAAACATGTCAGTCACAGACTAAAATACACTGGGTTAAGCACACTTTGTCTATCATCCTGTTTTCAGTTGTTGAACTCAATTATTACCCAATACAAATTAAGTTGGAATTTTTTATTAATTTAGTACTGGAGCAATCATGATACAAGAAAAGGGTGTTTTAATTTCACGTAGATAGACACTAGACATTTAAAGGAAAATCTTAGTAAAATTCCATTTAAAGGACAGCATCTCGTTACACAGGTTTTGTTTTGAACTTAATTTTACACTTAGCATTAGTTCTGACATGCTCTTTTTCAATGTTTGTAGAATAAAAGTTGCTTAATGTGTTATTACACTGGCAAGGTACTTGTAAAATAAGCTGTACTAAGAGTTTGCAGCCTTTTGTCACTCTGCAGCAGACCTCTGTGTGAGAGCTTTTACCACATGGTGAACCTAAGGTCATTTAGTGTTTAGTTAAGCTTTGTGCAAGATACCTCATACCTCAAAGTAAAATGAATGAATCCAGGCTAATGCGCTTGAACCCTTCCTTTATTACTTGACATATTTATTCAAGGCTTGGATGTGGAAAAACTTTGTCTCATATGTTTAAAGAGGACAAAGGATTGTCAACAAAATATGTTTATATGAGTCTACTTGATTAGATTTCCATAGTAGGACAGAATGAAACTCAGTAAATGTTCATTTGGTCCACAAGGTGGAATACAATCCAAGTCAGTAATACAAGCTTCTGCTTTGTAGCACAGAAAAAACAGCATGCTACAAGCACTTAATGTCACCAGAGATAGAGAATTTCACTTGGAGCACACAGGCAACAAGATGTGTACAGTGATACCAGTTTCCCACATCATATTCAGAGCTTGTGGGTACTTCACTGTCATCTAAGATATGGACTCAAAAAGAGGAGTCAAAATATTGGATATAATTTTTTTTATCAGTTCTTTTAAGAACAGCCACCAATCCACTACAAGTTTGCTTGTTTTTTAAGTAATGTTTTTGAAAGATATGTTTTCCTGTGGATTTATACATTGCCTAAGTTGTATTGGTTGTGTTTGAAATCAAAATGGTCATTTACTTACTGTTTCCTGTCTGGTTGTTTTATTCCTCAATTAGATCTTCTTCAGCAATACCGTGCAGCAGTGATTAAACTTGAGAATGTGAATAAGGACCTTGATTTGCATTTGCAGTCACTGAACACTCCAGAAATGCAAAAGAAAAAACAGGAACTTGCTGAACAAGAGAAAAGCCTCAAGCTAGTAAAACAAAAGTTGGGTAGGTTATTGTATTATAATTTTGGTGTCCTATAGGAGGAGAACAGTTAACTGCAACCAGATGTATTCTGCTCTTACAAAGTAAGGAGTTCAAATTATGAATGAGAATTGTGAACATTAACTAATAGCCTAGAGATGTCACATTTTAAGGAAAGAATAGAAAAACTGTATGCAGTATTATGATGGTGTGGCTATTGCCTAGAGCAGCACTGCCCTGTATTGTGTTCAGATAATAAGAATATGGTCAGTTGGTGTCTTGTGAACATGAAACTATGATCTCACTAATAAGAGATTATATAACTATTAGTGTGGCTGGCCCCGTGCTACAGAACATTGGCAGGCTTCTTGAAATGACTGTGGAGTAAAGAGCTGAATTGCTTTTGCTAAGGAAACACAATCAAAACATGGTGCTATAAAAAGAAACACCCTGAAGTCTGCAAGTATTGCCTATCTGAGTTACAAAACTTTTTTATGTCAATATCAAATAATATTTAAAAAATCAGCATTTACTCTGCGACAGTTATAAAGCAAATAGTTTTAACTGTCATCTTTGAACTTTGTTTCAGATACAAGGTAACCATAAAATTTATGACATTTCTAAAGTCTTACTTCAAAGGTTTAACTATTGTTATAGGGCCCCTTTATAACCATAGTTTTTCTGTTATTGGTTCTTACTTTTAACTTTTTCATAGGTATGACTCCTGCTTTGTCAGATAAAGGTGCTGAATCATTACTTCAGCCTATAATGTTAGATATATCTGACACCCCCGTTCCTCCCAAAAGAATACGAAGAGACACAGTGAAAAAATTGTATAGGTAAGTATTTTCTGAATGCAGTCATTATTTTCCCATAATCTGAATTCAAAACAAAAACTGGTTAATTCTGCATATTTTTTAATTCGTGTTTGTATCAATAAGCAACAATTAACAGAGTTTGCATAAAGCTGATTTTCAAGATAATTTTTAATTTCTTTAAAGTTTCTGCTTCTATTTAAGCCTTATATAAAGATTTGCTTACTAATTCTAATTCTGTTTCTCTTTATGAACTGATTGATTGGCATCTTTTGTGCATCACATTCCCCATATTTCCTGGTATATTCCATACTGTTATACCCAGAACTATTTGAGATGGCTTGGGTTGTAAACTCTTAAGGTCAGCTGTCAAATACTGGATAGATGAACACAGAAATAATTGTTCTTACAGAATAGAATCATTCTTACACTATTTTTTCTAAGTAACTGTCTGAGGTGAACTGGTGGTACAGTGGTTAACACAGTCTCTCTTTACCCATGTATCTGTTCTCATTCCCTCTGTGCTGATGAGCGTTCAAACACACACACAAATATTTGGGAAATCTGTATGTATATCTTTAAAGTGACATGAAACTGGCTTTGTGATTTCTCATGTCTCTCCTCAGGACTACATCATTGTCATTGGCTGAATTATGGACATTTTTCTGAGATTATTTAAATCTTACCCAGTAGTGTTCTGTGAATCTCAGAACAAGTGTTCACTATATTACTATGTCTCTTTATTTTTATACTTGTTAATATTTTAATTTTTATTTACATATAGAACTAAAGTGGTTATATAGTTAAATTATCTAATACTAGCCCGATGCTATTCTTCATTTTAACAAAATAAATACAATAATAAGGAGCTGTGTACAACATGGGGTTTATGTAGTTTATACTTGTGGGAGCTCTATGCTTTATATAGTGTGTGTGTGTGTGTGTGTGTGTGTGTGTGTGTGTGTGTGTGTGTGTATATATAAAAGAAAAGCTTTGTTTATAAGCCACTGTGCTATGTTTTGTTTAGCTCAGAAGATTGGATCTCCTCTGCTGCAAAGCAGCAGCAACAGCAAGTGCTGCAAATGTCCACTTCAGAACTTAACGGAACCTCACGAAAAAGAAAGGCATAGACTGACCAGACTTGCTGGGAAAAGCTCTGTTTTGAAAATGTGAATACATTCAGTTAAAGGAAATACTCATGTAGTATTACCATTACTCTGGAGATTTTTATACTGATAGAAGATATAAATGTATTTCAGTTAGTAGGAACAAAAGTTTGAGTATTTAACATTGATAGCCCAATTTTTGTATAGGTATTTTCATTTCTAAAAGCTAAGAGTTTTTATGTTCGTGTGTGAAAAAAAAAGTTTAAAATATATTCTTTTTTATTTATGAAAAAACGATCTTTTCAATAAAACTGCTTCAGTACAAAGCACTGATAATGCACTCACTTGTGTTGAATAGATTGTGTTGTGAAATGAGATTTTAATTTAAAAAGCATCCCAAACAGTCTTGAGGAGGCTAGTCAAAGGTCACCTTCAGTGATCTGCATCATAAAGATTTTAGTGATGAACGGGGCAGAAAAGGACCAGACATGATTAAAGATAAAATTTCAGCCAGGGTCAGAGCAAGCAGCTGGAAACAGACTTGATTGAAAGAAAAAGATAGAGCAAGAGTAGGAAGCTGAATTTGAAAAGTATAAAACTATTAGTTGAAGCCCTACGAATAACATAGGAGACAGTGTTCAGGGGTGTGGATGTGTGAGTTCACATCTGCCTCAAAGAATTTCCACCTAGGAGTGAATGTTGACATCAAAATCTACTGATCTGTACTCTCAGCATTGTTCATTTTATATACATACTACTTTTCTGAAAAAGGACTTTAAACTTAAAAAAGGCATGGTTGCCTCCTGGTAGAAGTTTTAGAATGCTGATCACTGTTGCAATCTCTGTGACAGTTCTAATATGAAATTTCTCCAAACTAAGGAGAAATAAAGCAGTATAAATTGTGGTTGAAGGTTTTCCAGAGCATGTTTTAAAGATGGGTTAAACATCAAGTTGTTCTACTCTTAAAGAAAATAAATATATTCAAGTATAACATGTAACACCAGCAAGAAACTAAGCTAGCCTTACCTCAGTCCTTTTTCCTCTTTTTTCTCTCTAAATTTAGACACCAAGACTTGAATCTGGCAGCCATCATGAAGGGTTTGCCACGTAATGGTTTGTCCCACCACACCAAGTTACTTGATAGTACTTCTTTTAAATGCATTTATTTTAATTATGATATCTGTGTAGCCTCAGCCTCCAGCCTCTGGATAATCTTGAATCTTATTGGATTAAATATGTATTCCAAGAGAAATGTTTCCTTTTGGAATTCATCTCTTGCCTTTGGTAGGCACTACTAACATAATGTGATCTATCTCCCTGGTGAAAGAGGCAAACAGAAAATTAAGGAAGGTTTCCAGCATTGTGCAATAGCTATATCAGAGATATCAGGAAACTTCGCCAGGGTACTTTCAGGATTTTCCAGCAGAGTGATGGCAGATTATTACAGTTCAAGTTGCTGCTTTGCAAAGCTGTTGAGGGCAGCTGATTTGGTCATGACAACAAATTGGATCTCTGAAGGTAAGTGTCAGTTTTTTTCCTTTGTTCACTCTTTACTCTGTAACAGAGCAGAACAGGGACCTCAGCTATGGTGGGCAGTTTGTGTTGTCCTCACTGATTTCATGAGGGGCTGGTGGAAATCCACGCAGGAAACTGGGAGAAAGTGGTTGCAGTGGACCTGCTTTTCAACTAGCACCTAGGAATGCAGAGACTGCTTGTCAGGTGAGTGGGGATGGATACCCCATGTACCCCGTGAGGTAGCTTGGATGACAAGTCCTTGCTGCAAACCACACTTGAGGTGTCACAGCCCCACCATCGGTATCATGGCCCTGACCCTACATCTCTGCACATCTCTACAATCCCACTATCACCAGTACTTCTCCAGCCATGTATCTCATATGGGACTTCCTCTGCCTCCTCCAGGGCCAAAGTCCCCTTGTCAGCCAGAGCTGCAGTTCAGGGAAAGAGCAGTAGTGAGAGGGAAGGAGGAAAGGATGATGCCCAGGGGAGCAAAAGGGAGGCAGGGAACCACTGTAGGATGTTGCTATGTTAACTGCTACAGCAGCTTGGATGAAAAATACACGCATTCCACATGTCCATTGAGACATTGTGAGACTATAGCATTGTAGTTACTGGAAGTTTTCCGCTGAAGCCACCAGAGTTGGTGCGTATTTGATTAAGTTAGCTTTATATTGCTATCCTGAACTCCATTTCAGCTAAGCCTTTGAAGAGATTTGCAGTTACCACTGTTGAATGGTTCGTACTTCAGGTGATCACAATAGGAAAAGAGAGAGGTAAGTTTCTTGATTTTAACAGCAAAGGTATCAGCTGTTCTAAAGACTTTGATGATAGTACATTGCTGAGGTTGTGGTAGTCTCATTTTGTTGATATTTAATAAAGTATTATTAAGGAACTGTCATTAAAACATTGTCTACCTTCATGCACCAACATTTTCTCCCAATAAATTCTGCTCCCAAATTGTTCAGTTTATGTTGTTTTCTTTTTTAATATTTAGGAAACAATACCCATTGAAGTTGCATTTCATTATCATACAGCAAGTATAGGCAACCATAACAGACCAGATCTGCAGTAAGTTCCTTTTCACCTGCCAGAATGCAGTATACCATAGGAGAAGCCCAAATCACTTCTAATATTTATTTTTTTAAAGTCAGTTTGCTTATTATCTAGGAACTAGAACATGTCTTACTGGTGGCAGCAGTTACCAGTAAAAAGCTGCTGTTTGCCTCCCTTTCTGCCTGTGACTGGACAGGGTGTATCCAGGGATTTTGACATTCCTGCCACACCAGGTCATCTCCCTGATGCAGGAACAAGCATCATTTCAGGTTCATAAATGTATGGACATGTGCATGCACACATCAATTTATATAAATACATGCATACATATAGTTCCTCTATTCTCTATTTCCATAGACAAGCTCTTCCACACCCACTGTGACTGTGGAAAAATTCCAAGAGAGCGACTGTGTTGACTGGATGTGCTTTAGCTGCTCCTATCCCATATCTCTGCCTCTGTGGCATGTCTTCTCTGCTGTGAAATGGCTCTAAGAGCAGAGCAGCCCTAGCTTTAGCAAAGAAAACTCACTTTAAAAAGGTGCGCGTGTAAACTAATTAAATGCAATTTAATTTTAAACCAGCCTATATATAAAACTAAGGAAAATTTTCAGTTATTGGGGGCAAAAAGAAAATAGCACTTTCAATTTGTAAATATGTAAATTCCACAGATTTTACATTATACATTAGTGGATTCTTACAACTCTTGCTAGCTTTAATAGGACTCAGTATTTACGAGAGCTCTAAAGAAATCCCCACTCATTACTTTGAGGGTTATTATTTTATAGTAACGTGGCTCTTTATGACTACACTATTTAGGCCCTTTTTATATGCACACCATCAAAGCACAGGTGAACTTTGCAAGAGAAATGGGCTACTAAGACCTTCCTTCAAAAAATTTAAAATATTTTATACAGCAGCAGAACTATGTGTTTTGCAGTCTTACCTAGGAACAAATTATGACTTTTTTTCATCTAATAATACAGCCCAAATCATATGCCTAAATCATACAGTATTCACCCTAGAATATGAGTGTTACTTTCTAGTTACTTAGAAGATATTTAGTGGGCTCTCATTTCTTACTATTCACTCCTCCTTTATCCCTCATCCTGCAACTTTGGTAAATTAATTAAACCATATCATGCAGCAAATATTGCAGTTAAGGCTAATTTGAAGAACAGAAAAATTATTTTCCCCCAGTGTACTTAAAAGTTTCAAAGAATGATGAACCAACTAACTGCAGCAACCTCTCATCATTTTTCACACACACACACACAAAAATTAGTAGATTAAAAAGTTACTGAATAAAAAACTGAACTATTGAATTAAAAAGTTGCTGCTATTTTGTTTAATAGAAAGTGGGAATGATCCCAAAAAATTAAAAGTTAACTTTCCCCAGTAAACAACTAGTGAAAACAAATGTTTCATATTAAATACAGCTCCAGCTTTTAGCACATTCTTACAACAATATATAGCAGAGAAATGAAATGACAATGTCATAAAATTAGTAGCTAAAGACTGCCTTATAAGAAAAGAGAAAGGTGGACTGTCTTACTTCCAAGAGCCTGTTTTTGTAACTAAGGGTCTTTTAGCACCTGCATGCTCCCATGTGGTGGTATAATATTAACCCTAAGCTGATTCAGAGGATACAGATCAAAGGTCCAGCTCTGCTCAAACTGGAAGAGCTGGTTGAGCAAGAGGAAGATTCATGACAGCCTGAGGAATGTAGTGAAAAGAATTCTTCTGAAACAATGGAGGAGGCCATTCTACAAGTTGCTCAAGAGTTTCTTTTTCTTCAGCAGAGTCCCGGGGCAATTCCAGGACAGAGACTGTCGTGTGAAAAGTGAGAAGGGATGGTTTAGAAGTCCTCTTAATACCAAGGGCTTCTGGCAGAAGCAGTCAAGAAAGTAGATTTGGTAATGCATACCAGAGCTAACTCCGCTGTGATGGGAAGTCAAAGCAGAACTGCTGAAGTGGAAGCACACTGAGGGCTCAGTCATACATGAGATGCCTCACATGCTGAAATTGAGCCTGTTTCTGTTGCCAGTGGTAATTTTGGCAGATAAATAGCTTATAGAGAGCTGCCTTCAGTGTGGCAACTTCATTTTGCACCATTCATACCTAACTGACCTGAGGCATACAACACAGCTGCTGGAGTCAAACTGCTGCAGCAGCACGGTAAAAATGGGACTGGTGAGGTCAGTTAGTGAATTACGGTGTGTTGCTGTTGCAGTGTGGTGTTGCATAGACGTGTGCAAGCTTGCAACTAATCATGTCCTTCACTGGCATTTTAACCACAGTTTTGAAGTTTGTAAGTACATTCCAAGTAGACAGCCTTTGGATGCCAAAGGCAGTTTGTTGTCATGCAGAGCTTGAAAGTAAAAAGTCCTTCTGAGAGTGGGTGGTCAGACCAAGACTGACTTAGCCAGTTGGTCTCTGGATGGAGATTAATCTATCTCCAGAACTGAGCCCTTCTAGGAGTCCATGTCAGAGCATCTGAACTGTACAAGATCTGACCATTCTTGTCCTCCTCTGGAAACAAATACTGGGAGGCCTGCCACAGTGTTGGCAGAGTGGTGTACTTGTCTCATGCTGCTCAAAGCTGAAAGGATCTTCACTTCTTCCTCTGAACTGTTCCTGGAGTAAGCTTGTGATGCTGGTAGAGTCTCTCTACCCTACTAATATTTGGCACCCTCCTGTGCCAAGATAAACAAGATTCAAAGATAAACAAGAGCCCCCAGAAAAGTCCAAAGGGAGGAGCATGGGGTAGGGAAGGGGGAAGTTTGGAAGCAATTAGAGCATAAGGAATCAGACATCTTTGGCTTTGGAATTTGGGTCTGAAGTTTCACATCTCCCAAAAGGAGACTTGAGAGTTTGTTAGGCCTCTGTTGTTGCATGGTTCCAAGACTGAAGCAGTTTGGGATTAGACATGAACCAGCCATGGAGGCTATTTGCACGCTTGAGAGCCCCCAGGAGACTCAGAAGTGTGGTAAGAGTTCCCGACAATTGGATGTTGATGGTACAGGGAAGATGAGCGAAAAAATGGAAACTGCTGGAGTTCCCAAAAATGGAATACCAGGTAAGTATGCAAGGAGCAGCAGAAGAGCTGATCTGTCTGTCAGGAGAGATGGACACATCTATCAACATGAGAGGGAGAGATGTATGGCAGGTTTACGGATGGTCTCACCAGGGCAACTCCTAAAGCCTATTTCTGTTTCCACACTGACAGGTAGGCATGGATTCAGGATTCTAGTGAATATACATCACAAAACATCTTTGCAGTGGACTTGAAACAAATACCCTGTTCCAAAAGATTTTAAGGGTCACTTTTCCTCACCATTGTGATCAGGTAACTTCCCTGGGTTGGTGAAAGTTCACAAAAGCAGAATTAACTTTAAAAAAAAAGTTTGTGATAAAATAAACTATTTTTCTTGTGGGAAAGAAAGCACTCTGAATTTTTTAGATTTTGTATCTTCCTTGTGAGGTATTTTGTGGCTCCCAGAGCCATCTAATTCCCAGTTGCCACCCACTGAATCACAGCATGGGAACGTGTGTTCTAGGCTCTGCAGGCCTGAGTCATTTTTGATGTTAATATTTCTCAAGTATTCATATTTTCTAGAAAAATAAGCAGGCTTGGATATACACAGATATACTTCATAAGCTTTACATATAAAATACCAAGTATTCTGGAGAATAGTTGCTCCTTATATATTGATATGCTTAAATGCCATAGATACATTTTAAATGTTTGTGTTGAATTTTTTCCCTGAACTGCTCTACTTTTTCTTATCTTAGAATTGTAATACCTACTATTTCTGGTGTTAAGAAAGATTGGAAACATTATTTTAACCAAATGTGTTGAAGTGCAAATAACAAGTGAACTTTTGAACTCTCTTGCATTCTCTGAGGATCTGGAGGGGTCTCTGCCAGGCTTGGAGAAAGAGCTGAACATTTTGTTAGAATTTTGGCAAATAGAATTATCTGGAATTAGCATGGTTTATTCAGATTCCAGCTTATCACTTCAAACTAGATTTCTCTTTAGTAAGAGTTACTCATTTTCTCTTATGAAGAGTTTCCTGTATGTAAGAGGGGAATAGTGGCCCTGTGTCAAATGCATGATAGCATTATCAAAATAGAGGAATTTGGGGTCAAAGAGTTTGCTGGTTAGCTTTGTTGCCAAGACTGACTGTTCCAGATCCTTATAAAGACATGCTGACACATCGGTGTGATGTGTCAAGGACCTGATGATATGGAACATTTTCCATAACACCACTTCAAATGTGAGCCTTTCCTTTGTTGAAAAACTCTCCTGCATGTGCAGAGATAGTATGCAAAAAATAATAATGACAAATATGCCATCCTTGGTGGGGGAAGGGGAGGGGGCAAGATCTGGAAAGAAATTTGGGCTCTTTTTCCTTAGTTGGAAAAGCACAAAGCATTCAGTGTTCTGCAAAAAAAATTATTCTTTTGCAATACATTTATAATACAGTTAGAACTTTGGTAGTTTGATAATTGTTACCTCTTTCTCTTGTTCTCAGTTTTCAGATGTTTCAACATCACAGCTACCACCTTTAAGTCTGTTCTGTCTTTGGAATGTATTTGCCACATTTTTTTATGGACACTAACTGTATATCTGCCTCCACTCTTTCCAGTTCTTCTGATTCCTGGGAAAGAGGGAAAATTGTGAGAACATTCCTCAGGTTTAGGCAATGCCAGTTGTTGCTCTTGGAACACTTTAACAAAGCAACTACACAGTGAGATACAGAAGCAGTCAAATCCTGTTCAGATTTTCACTTAGATGAAAAATAAATAATGCCATCTCAAAATCCGTAAGATATAGAAGTTTCATCTGTATTATTTCCCCCTACCCTTTCAAAACTTACCTTTCAGATGACCTTTTCAAAAACAACTGTCTTCTATATATACTATTTATATTTAGTAAAGATTGAGAAAGATTTGTCAGTAGTAAATGTAAGCTTCTTCTCAAAAAAAAAAAAGACAATTGGACTCTGTAGTATGAAAAAAAGAGCTATCAGATTATCTTTGCCAAAGGATCTGAAACTCTTTGAAGATGAAATACTAGATGTCACTTAATAAGATTTTTTTTCCTTCCTAAAATTCAGGTTAAGTCAGCTGGCATAAATTTCTCTAGGATGTTAAATAAAGATGATTAAATAGGATTCATTGCTGTAAGTAGAGAAGCAGTAGACTTCTGTGCAAGCTGATGGCTATTTTGTACTGCTGGACATGGAGCTACTGGATTTCCACCCTCAGAACACAACATTGTGGTTCTTTCAGTATCCCTTTGTGTATATAGTGGTGATAGCAAGTAAGTTTGATCTGCTCATCATTGACTGTTAGAGCAAAATCTGACTGCTTTGGATGGTATAACTCTCATTTAATAACTTGTACTCAAAGTTAAGCTTTGATAGCCAAATGCTTTCTCCCTTTGTTTAATATAATCACAAAAAGATCCAAGGTTCCAATAACGACTAAAGAGCAGCTGCATATGGGTCTTATCTTTTTTAACAGTCTAATCCTCTACTACACTGGATAAAAGTCTTACTCATAGGCAGAAGCCATCATTCATTTAAATGGGTACAATTTTGACTGCTTCAAACATCTGTGTTTGCAGCAGCAGCAGGAACCTGTGGAGGCCCTGCACCTTCAAAAAGCCCAAGCCAATCTTGTCTTTAACAGTGGTGAGGTTTTACTGTCAGTGCAAAATGTTTTGTAACCACTTTTTGCCAATTGAAAAACAGGACCAGACCCTAGAGACAGTCTGTAGAAAAGGGTTGTCTTGTTCCCACCCCTGGATGTGTGTCCAACCTATGTTGCAATGTTTGGCTGTGGACTTCTGATCTTTTTTTTTTTTTTTTTAACTGCCTGAATACAAAAGAGTATATCCATGCAAAGGATCTAGGCTTGAATTTTAAGCTAGCTCCTCACATTTAAATCACTAAAGCCTGGAAAAAATTATCAACACTTACGTGTCTCAGAAGAGTTTTGCAAGTCACCAAGAAATGAGTCAGGCATGAAGTGCTGTCTGTAGGTTGAGGGGGTGACTGAAATGCAAATACTCAGTTACCACAGAAAGAATTGAGGGGAAAGAAGGAAAGAGTCTCACACCAGTAACTCAATCCCAATATATGACCCTTACCAGAAAGCTACGCCACAAGGAAAATGAAATAAAGTAATTGCAAAGCAACGCTGAAAAAAGACTGAAGAACTCTGATTCCATAACTGGATAAAGAATCTATAAATAAATTAAAGTCATTGTTACCTTTCAATATGCCACATAGCAAATAGTGCTTTAAGGTAATCTGTGTTGCAAACTCCAGAGGACTGCTGAAAGTCAGAAGCAGTTGGACAAATCTTTACAGTGAATTACTGCAAAGCTCTTTAAAAAAAAATAAAATTAAAAATCAGGAGATTGGCTTAAAAGTCAGATTTGAAAATGATACCATTATATGTACTTTCCTTTTTGTTTCTGAGTCTGTAGGATGGGTTTGAGTCAAATTTTCAAATTGCTCTCTGCAAAGGAATGCCAGAACTAACTTTCTCTTGCAATACAATCTGAAATGCTCAAATCATGCTGGAATTCCAGGAACTGGAATTTACATGAAAAAGCAAAATGTAGATGCTGCAATACTAAAAAATGTAAGGACGAATGAAGCATAGTAGGTAGAGAAAATTTTTTTTCTGCCTCAGTTTTTAAAGAGAACACTGATGTAACAAAATACATCCCATAATCTAACAATGGTAAGTCATTCCTTCTCCATCGAGATTTCACTGTTGTAAAGTCCATTGAACTGAGCAGACCTCTCTAGGAATAAAGGTCTTGGGAGCATTCCCATTTTTTCAAGGGAAAAAGGACAACTCATGCATGAGGCAGCAAAGTTTTGGCTGTCTCAGGATACACTCACTGAAGTGCCTCTTTGTGAGTTATCTAAATCTCTCCAGTTACACACAGCTGATAGTTCTAGACATTTGGCTTAATGTTTCTCCTCTGGGTATGGATGTCTTCTCTGTGAAGAACTGTCCCCATAATTTGTGTTAATCTTCAGCAGTACACTATTTGCAGTGAAATTACAGTGTAATAATTTGCAGTGGCTTCCCTGACCTCCAATTATGAAATGTCCTACTGTGCTTCAGGCAATTTATTTTCCCCTAGCTTAGTTTGAAAATATGTCTACAGTTGCAGCTTCTGAGATATTATTTCTCTATCAATGACAAACTTCAGGGAACAGTAGGAAAGAACTGGTGAGATTTACTAATTGAATGCTTGCCTTCAAGTGGCCTGTTGTTGGTAATGCTGGAAAACTATTCAAACTGAATGTGTAGACTGACAAGATGCAATGCAATCTTAAAGATTGTCCTATTTCTCCAAAATCCAAACTAAAGGAGCAAAATAGTAGCCATCATATTTCTAAGCTGCAATGACAAATATAAGCTTTTCATTTCTTTCAGAAAGAGAAACACAAAGCAAAAGAAAAGACCAAAAACCCCCTGCTCCTTTTCTGCATTCTTCCCACTCCATCCTAACCTCAGCTGCCCTACAACACTTAGTGTGGGTGCTGTTATTACTGGAATACAGGAATTTTCATCTGGCACAGTTTAACCACTTCCCAAATTAAAGTAGGCTATCTCAGCATATGTACAATAACCTGTGCAATCTACAGACCTTTGTCTGGCTTTAACACTGTCGGTGTAATTGGAGTGGCAAAATTCCCTGTAGGGACCAGGCCTCAGCACAAACCTTGAGACTGTAACACTGAAGACAACAGAGCTCTGATTTTGTTAATATACTCTAGCATCGCTGACAGGTACCTAGAAAATAACAGGATTCCTTCCTTAATCATTTCTCATCCTAGAGCAGTAAAGACTCCACCATGTTCTTCTGTAACTGGCTAAAGGGAAGCAGGAGAGAAGCCCAACACCAACAGGAGCAAAGAGTACCAACAACTCCTAACAGAGTTCATCCAAAAGTTTAGATTTAACTGTCATAAAAAAAATATTTTAAATAACATTCTACAAGTCTGAAATTCTGTGCTTGTTAAAGTAAAAAAAAATGCTGTGAATAATGCCAGATGCCCTGAATTGAGTCCATGACTGAGTTCATTCTTGAACATATGCTCCTATACATAAATTCATCACATCTTACATTCACTGAAGTAAATTCTAAAACCATGAGTTCATTTTACCACTACTGCATACAGTCTTGTCCAGTGGAAGTATTACTGTCATTTGATCCACCAGATCTCAGTCCCCCACACAGGGAACACACCACCAACACTCATCTTTAACATCCCCCAGCCATCATCCCTGTAGTCACTGCTCTTCCCAGATGATATAAAACCACACCCTCTTTTGGGAACAGATATTTCCTTTTAACAGTAAAAGACAAAGAGGATACAAGTCCATGGTTGATCAAGAACACTTGTCTGTACAGCCTGCAGCAGGAAGGATGCTGAATTGTAAGATGTGTCTGAAAGAATCAGAGGAAATGATGTCACCATCCTCACCAGGAGGTTTTGATCTCAGGTGGAAAAAAGGAAATTCAAGACTAATCTGGACTCTTCTCATAGACAATTTAAGGACACTGCTGAAATTTCTGAGATGTTCTAAATTCTGAATATTTACCAATTTATATAAACACTCAGCTGAAGGGATATAATGATACAGAATGGAAATGTCATGGTGAATGAATTTAAATACATATTTAAATATTCTGCACTGTCTACCAGTTGTAATTAGCTACATGGTTAATGCTCATTAGAAGGCATGTATTTAAACCTACCCAGTTTCTCCCAGTACTGGAAAGAAAAAATCAACAAGGCCATTGTCTGTGGAAAACATTTCTGTACTTCCCTGTACTCCAAGGACTTTGCCACCCAAGTAATGGAATTACTTTCAACCAGCATGTCTGAAAACAGAATATTTGGGGTTTTAAAATAAACTATTGATCCTTGCCTGAGATTTTCAAGATGAGGTGGTAGAATAAGGCAGAAAATGAACAGAGATGGCATCCAGTGATGTTATCCAGCAGAGGTTTGACTGAAACAAATCTTGGGTGCTTAATTCCTAATATTCACAGGGATGAGGACTGTTGATTCCCATCAACATGGGTGGGAGTGAAGTACTTACCTACTTAGAGTATGTTGCCCTCAGCTGATTTAGATTTCTTAACTGATCAAACCAGAGCACTGCTATCACTAGTTTATTTATTTGCAGCCCTGAGAAATCCAACACACATGGTTTGCAGTCTGATTAATGCACAGATGGTCACACAATTAGGATACAATGCAAAACATTTATCAAGAATAATTTCTTGTAAAATCTGTATCGTAAACAATGGTAATTATTAAGTAAATTTTTTGAATGTAAAACTGATAAGAATCAGAAGAAACATAGAGAAGGTTTCCTTCATTTTTTTCATTGGGAAATAATTAAGCCAGGAGTTATTTTTTCCAAGGAAGCAAGACTGATGTTGTGAATCACAGTATTAGGTCTTACCAACAATAAAGAATTTCCGCCTCTGTTTTCAGGAAGACCTTCTTATTTTAATTTTAAGTGGACTGACTGCATTTTTAATCAATTCCTTTAAATAAGGCAACATCTATTATGCCTAAAATGAGATTATAATGTCTGCATAAAAACTTGCCTGTTGTAGTTAGATTCACATAACTTTCTTGCTTAATTCAAACTCCAGGAACCTCAGCAAGAGACTGACTGGATGAACTGATAAACAAGGAATTCAAGTTCAGAATCATGTTATTTTCTATCAAGAGCAATGTAATTGTTTAAAAATCTGCTGACAACTTTGTCCCAAACACTGCAAAGCCATGTGCCACTCCCTTACTCTCCATTCCAGCTCCTCTTTAAAGTATCATGAAAGCTGAAATCTGTCATTTTCAATCAGAGAGCAGCATGTTAGAAGAGCAGAGCATGCTGCAAAACTCTGGAAGCTGCCCTGTACCGCAGGAGGAGAGGACTGCACAGCAATTAATGCCCCCAGTTTTATTCTTTATTCTGAAATATTGCACTACCATCAAAAGTGAAATATCAAAATAAGTATGAGAACTCTTCATTTCATAAGAAGCAAGATTCAAAGTAACTCTTTACAGCAAGAGTAAGGAGTGCATAGTTTAAGGCTCAGCCTTTTAAATACATTTCAGCAATTTGCCTGGCAGTTTTTGAAGGGCCCGTGCACAGGTAGAAACTGTAGTTTTGTATGAACCAGCTTTGTCCTACTGTATGTGCAGGTTAGATAAGCAGTAGCTGTGGAAAGAACAAAGGAACATTGTGCATCTTCTCCCTTGAAGTCATCTGGCAATTTCACCAAATCAAAGATAAGCTGACACAAAAGAAGTCTCTTCCCCTCTTCCTCTACCCTCTCACCAACACCCCATCTGCCAAGAAATGCCAGTCTCCTCTGATTTTATTCCAGTACTCATTAACTTCTTTGGCCCTTACACACATGTCAGCCAGCCTTGGGCTCTTCACTGAAAGATCTTGTGGGGCAATAAAATGTTTTCTTCTGATTGTCATCCCATATTGGATGTCCAGACTTGCTGTGCTCAGAAAACCATGGCAACTGTGGGTGATATGTCAGTCAGTCCTCTCATATCATATAATAAGTAATATAAGAGAGCACTTATCTTTTGTATGGGAAGAGTGTAGACCTTAATCCCACTATTTCTTTAGGTATCACAACCATTCAGTGTAAAGTAGATAGACTGTTCTACAAGTGTGGCATTTGTGACGTTTACCATGCTCCAGCACTCAGATCATTCTTCCAGCTGAATAATGTAGTTTGATCTCTTCTGTTCAAGGCCTCTCACCTTGAGGCCTTGAACAGATGCAATGGTGTACTGAGAGCTGCTCCCAGGGAATAGCCTTTGTTTCTTTTGTTCTCCAGCTAAAACATACCAGTGGCAATAAAGAGCATCAGTTTCAACACAAACACTTGATGCATGCTGCCACTAGGAAATGTCTGGGCTCCTTGTACTACACCGATTTTTCTGTTTAAATAAATAAAATTAGCACAAATGTTTTTCTCCAAAAAGGAAATACCACTAGGTAAGAAAGACTGGAGTTGCCAGGTTGCCTACCCACGCACTGAAACATCCCCAACACCACAGTGCCAGTGCCTAGATAGGCAAATATGGCACTTCAATAAGGAGATGTGGCTGAGCACTGGTTGGAACCACTTGGGCTATTTCTCTGCATACTCCAGAGCTCCTACAATGGCCTCTACTACAGACTTTTTATTGTGGAATGAACAAAATCCTTGTGGTTGTGTAACTGTTATGGCTCTCCAAGGCGGCTCTCCAGTTAAGAGAAAACCAAAATACTCTGCTCTCCCTTCTCTCATTTACTTATTGATTTATCCCTGACTACTGCTGCTTGGATTTAACTCTAAGTGTTTATAAATAGTAATTTTATTAACATCTGTTATTTACTTTTCATTCAGTCAATAATTTTCATTAAACATTCACAGCTAAATGTGTCTGGCAGACTTAAATGAGGTGAATACATATAAAAATTTAAAAATTGAAACCCATTGCTTCTTGTGACAGGGAACAATTTTTTAAAAGAAATTGCAAACAAAGCTCTTGCTCTCATCTGAGAGTGGGAAAGTTGCATAACACTCATCCTAATTCAAGTTAGAATTCTTATGTTCATGTTAGGATTAGTATGTAATGACATATAGGCCAAGTGAATAGGACAGGGCTGTATCATGTCTACAGAACAGTATTCAAATGCCTCTTTCCCCATAGAATACTTATCCTGGTATATCCAAGCCAGCAGGCGTCATACACCTCCATCCAAGCTTTCCTCTTTTAGCCTGGAGTTTCCTACAGCTTCCTTTCAAACTTCTCTTTGTTCCCTAATACCAGTCTCATCTTTGCAGAGGGACACTGTGACCTGCTTTGACTCATGGACTGAGTTAACACAGCACCAAATGTAAACTCAAATTACTCACAGCTGTAGCCCGACTCCTCACATCTGATAGCCAGTAAGAAGTACCTGAAAGACCTTCTGTGCCACAGACAATAATTCTTTTTTTTACAATATTTCCTTTTTTATTAAAAAGAAGCATCAAGGCAGTACAAACACCTCTCTGAAAACTATTCACCTCAAGTTATTTTGGCAATGTTTTGAGGCAGCGAACCTGAAAAAAAGGAACACAGAATTCGCAAAGCAATTTGTTGCTGAAATCTACAGAAAAAAAAAAAAGCTGATGGATAAGGGTGGTAATTGCAGGGCAAACACCATTTCCACCCCTTGCACCACGCTACTACAGACACATTTCTCTCTTGAAGCTCTGCAGTAAATACTCTGGTAATGTTTTTGCAAATTATTCTGCCCACCTGCTCTGTGCACTTTTCTGTCTCCGGCAGGCCCTTACACATGGCCCTTGTTGTTTCCCCATCATAATCTTGTTATGAAGTACGAAAATACGATTGATCTTGGTGCTAGAAACACAGCCAGACTGCTGAGTAAAGGAACATTTCAAAGGATTTATGGACTCATATTGCTGAACTCCCAAGGTCTCCCTTGGGAGACCCGCTGGTCCCCCAAGGATGTGTGTACTGAGCTCAGCAGTCACTGAAGCTGTCCTCAGTGCACTCATGGACTACATGCTCCTTTTGTAGGGAGGGGTGGAGAGATGCTTTCCATGTACTGTAAGAATCATCTGTCTTGGGATTACTGTGAATTTTAGAGATGAGAGGACATAGAACAGAAATACAAAATGTGAACATTTCTGTCTCCTTGAGAACGCGATTAACCCTCATACTTACACTGTGAAATAAAACCAGTTACACCCACAGAAAAAATGCAGCCATGCACAGAGCTTGGACCACATCTTCAGCATGCACCTGAGCTGAAGATCCTCCAGGCAAAGCCCAGTTTCTGTACTGGTCACTGTTGATATCACACTGATAGGCCCAGTGTGAATATCAGAGGAGCTGAGCTCAGCTTTATGCACCCGCCCAAGTTCATCCATTTCTATTCAGCTCAACACTTGCAGCACAAGTCATCCTCTGCTGACACTGCTTACTGAGCCATCATGCAGCCACACTAAAACTTCACTCTCTGCAGCAGCACTAGTATTCAAGTTCCCACAGAGCTCTAGTTTCAGGGAGAAGATGGGACTGGTCCTGCAGGGTTTTGTTTTTCATTGTTACGGTTTATTTTAAATGAAACAAACTCCAAAATGCACTGTGCTTTGCTGTGGAAGAAGTCTTCTTAAAGAAATAGCAGCAAATGCTCTCAAAACCTTGTTTCATAATATTTACAAAGTAGTTGACCCAGACAGTGAAGGGACAACTACCTATCAGAAATCAGGAGAGATTTTCTTGCATAGTTAGTTCTTGGAATGAACAAACATTGAGAGTCCTGAAGTTGCAGGAAGCTCCTGACTTATTATCTGTCATATCCATGGGGTAAGCAGAGGCTCTAACAACTCTCTTTCTAATTGTGTCCCCATGCTATGTTTGGTCAGACAATTGACTCTGGGGTTCACAGGTAAGTTGGGTGCCCTCATGGCAAATCAGGTAACATCTGCTTTGTCTTCCTTCATCAAAATATAAGCTCAGTGTTTAGCATATGGAAATATACTGTTGCTTCATGCTCATTTTTTTTAAATCAGTCTATTAATTTTTGTACTATGCAGTCATTCTCAAGACAGGCATGACCTCAGTCTTTCATTATTTAATGACTTTCCCTTTGTGGGACAATGTGCAGCTCTTCCATGTTGCTCATCACTTTTGGAAAAGGACCAATTTCATGAGTTTTTTGGCTGAGTGAGGAGGGGGGAAAGGAAGAAAAAGCCTTCTTCACTGCTTTTCAGGGACTGGGCTCTAGTCTTGCTCTCTACGGGCATGGGAAACTCCAGATAATTTCTGCCAGCACAAATAATGAAACCTGAATTACATGCCTCTGTGAATGCAAACAGTGGCACAGGAAATTGTTCAACCCTTGAGAAGGTTAAAGCATAATTTCATAAGACAGCCTCACCTTAACTGAGGTGTTATCCTCTTCAAAGCATCTACAGAGCATTTGAAGGGTTTGAAGTGAAATGGGACAGATTGAAGCAACTTCTCATCTTTTTCCATTGCTATTTATTGCCAGTGAAGTGTTCCTATGCATCTGTAATGGCACACATTTCTCTAGGGGACAGGAAGCTTTAGTGTATATTTCCAATGAAACAGTTTCTAAAAACCAGTCTGAATGCATCATTTTGACCTCAGCATTTAAAGCTTATTTCCCTGCAGACTTGGAGGCAGAGTGAAGTTGTTGGGTGAGACTCACAGTAAGACTGGCAGATGAAATTTGCCTGTTTCAGCAGGTCGGGGCAAATGATGAGGTCAGCAGGCTGCTGCCTACAGCAGAAGGAAGAGCCCTGCCCTGCTGCTGGCTCTGCCTGCATGTGAGAACTAGGAAAGCCTGAGCAGCTGCTGCTGGCCATGGGAGGCCTTGGGAGCGCGTAAGCAGGGCTGGGGCTGGTCAGGCTCAGCAGGAGCAGCCCACACTGTTCCCAAATCTCCCACCCAAATCTCCACCCAAAGAGCGCTCTCTGCCTTTCCCTCCTTCCCACTGGTGGGAGCAGCCTGCCCTGGCTCAGCCTCGAAGCTTTGTTCAGAGTCGCTTCAGCCCCAAAATCCAACTCACAAAAGAGCAGGCGCTCATGAGGATAGAAGAACGTCCCCGTGGTCCCGCCCTCGGCTGGACCCATTGCTGAAAAAGAGCAGGAGCTGAGGAGGATAGAGGGACTTCCCTGTGGTCCTGCCCTCGGTGGCATGACCTCACATGGGCAGGCCACCCAGTCAAGGTGCTTGAGTTGGATTTTGACAGCCAGGTGAAGCTGAATGCCCATTTCTCACTTTGCCCAGTGAACACCTCTCCTTTCAAATAAAGGCTTATTGCACATCCCTCGCTGAGGTAGCCGCCAGCACCCTTCCCACGACAGTGGCAAAATGAGCCGACAGTGGGCAAAATCGGGCCACGAAGGGAACGCCGACCACCTCACGGCACCGGTGTCAGGCAGGAGCACAGGGCTGCCACAAAGCAGCAAACCAGCCTCAGCCTCCCCCGCAGACACTGGGAGCTCATCACGTCTGCCCCAGCCTCACCTGAAGAACCCAGTGTCCCCGTCCCCGCGGTTCGCGGCTGCCCTCTGTCCCAGCAGCCCGGGTCCCCGGGAGCGGAGGGGGGCTCTTCCCCAGCAGCCCGGGTCCCCGGGAGCGGAGGGGGGCTCTTCCCCAGCAGCCCAGCCCTCTCCTCCCGTCCGCTTTCCAGGGGCAAAAAGCTGTTTCGGGGGCTGTCGCCGGCCAGCTGGGGCAGGGGCGGGGGAGCGGGGGCTGCCCCGAGGGGACCCGCTGATGGCGGCCGGGCGCCACACGGGGCCGGGGGCCGCCCCAGGGCTCCTGCCCGGCCGGGGGGCTGGAGCGGGGCGGGGGCCGGGGCCGGGGCCGGCCGGGCGGGTGGAGGGGAGCGGCGCCTTGGCCGGAGGGGGGTGCGGAGCCGCCGTGGAGGGCGGAAACGGGGTGGGGGGATTTGCGTCAGTGAGGGAGCTGAGAGCGGGCGAGGGCGGGCGGGACGGAGGGACAGACGGACGGAGGGAGCCCGCGGAGAAGCACTGGCCCCCTGCGCTCGCCCGCCGCCGCTGCCCGTCGCCCCATGGAGCTGTGCCCGGGGCCCGCGCCGCCCTCGGGATGGGCGCTGCCGCTCCTCCTCGCCCTGGGCGCCGCCGGGCTCAGCCACGGCACCCCGCACCTGCCGTACTCCCGGCCGGGCTCCCGCAGCAAGTGAGTACCGCCCGCCCCGGGGCGCGCTGCGGGACCGCCTGGGCCAAGCCGGGCCGGGCCGGGCGGGCTGCGGAGCCCGGCGTTCCAGACCGACATTGTCCTTCTCCCGCAGGAACTGGTGCGCCTACATAGTGAACAAGAACGTGAGCTGCTCGGTGCTGGACGGGACGGAGAGCTACGTCCAGGCCCAGTACAAGTGCGCCTGGAACCAGTTCCCCTGCGAGCCCACCCTGGTGTAAGTAGCGCCGGGGGCGACCTCGGCAGGGACGGCGCTCGGCCATCCATTGCCAAGCCCCGGCGGGGGAGCGGCCGCGGCGCTCGGGTGGTTCCCGACACCCCGAAAGGCGCAGGGCCGCGGCAGGGGGATGCGGAGCGCCCCTGCTCCCCAGCGCGCCCCGAACAAAGCGCTCGCTCATTGCGGACGTCGGGTTGCCGGAGCTAATTAGAGCCAGATTGAGTTGCTGCTCCGTGCTGCCGAGAGGGAGCTGCGCTGGCACACCTCGTCGGCTTGGAGAGGCGTGCAGGCGGGCGGAAAGCACGCGGGCTGCTTTCCATGGGCGGCGGGAGCGCCGGCACCGGGACCGCACCTATGCGCTGCCGGGAGCGCACCTGGGCCGCAGCTGCCAGCGCACGGCCGCCCTCAAAACCGGTTTGATGGTTGCTCCGTGTTGATCGGGGCGTAAAGGGAGAACCAGGAACGTGAGCCAGCACCTTTACAGTCTGTGTATCCATGTCTGTTACCCAGCTAGGGGAGCGGCCAGTGCAGGTTTTACGGGGCTTAGTGTAAAGTTGCTTGCTTGATTTTAATCTTCGTGCGTGTTGACCGCGTGGTAATCTGTGGAGTGGCAACCTACGGCAAGGTGTGCTGCAGCAGGTACAGCAGGCATCAGGGAACAGATGGATCTCGCTCACCTATTAGCTAATCACAGGCAAATCCCCTTTCCTGATTTTCCCACTTGAAGAGCAGTAATATTTACACATTTCTGTTTGAAAGCTCTAGGCAATATGCACTCTGTGAAACCACTTCAGCATCCCCTGGAAGTCACTGGAAAGACACCCATAGATTTTTGTAGGCTCAGACTTGGTGTGAGGTGATGATGAAGAGTGTTTTACAAGAAAGCCACAGTAACTAGTTTTTATTTTGACATGGAACAGTGATGATGAGACGCATACTGCTAGATCCTGGATGCTACTGAAAGAGAACTTCAGACACTGATGACGCTGCCACCCTGGGGCCCGTGACAATAGGTGTTGTGTGTTTGGCATTCAAATGTGCTGCTTTCTGTTTGTTTGCGTTGATATTTTTGTTAAAAACTCAGCTTTTCTCTATATAAACACTAGAATTTGAGGGGAAAAAACAAAGACAGCAGACAGCTGAGTAACACTGTCCTGTGTAACTTCCCTTGTTTCTCTTTGGAGTCTTAAACTGGCCGTTTTGGGCTTCTGACTAAGTTTATGGATGTGTAATGGGGTGTGCCCTCTATCCCGAGAAGTCTCTGAAGTGGAGCTACAGAGGCATGAGGAGGGGTTGAAACTGACTCTTTAAACACATAAATCACCAAGCATTAAGATAAGGAATTTCAGAGGCGATGAATTAGAACTTTCACACACTATCTGCCAGTAGGTAGTGAAGAAAGTGCAAAGGTATTGCTTCTAGCTCAGGAAATTCCTGCACTGAGAGTGTGAGATTTTTGGCAGGATTAACAAGGGGAAGCCCAGCTTGAGCAGGGGCTGGACTGCACGACCTCCAGAAGTCCCATCCTTTCCAGATTTCTCTGTGGTTCTCTGAAATGGCATTGTCTGTCCTTGTGCTTCTAAACATCTGGAGCTGGCTGCTGTCAGAGAGAGAATATGGGACTGAACAGACATTTGGTCTCACCAGCTGTGTCCAGTCTCATGGGGTTTTTTTTTCTTTTGAGAATGGAATTAGATGCTTATCATAAGACTTTGTTTTCTGTGTTTGACTTTCTTTGGTGAACATCACTGTTGTTTTCTTCATAACCATAATGGCAACTGCAAAACAATTCTTTGTTCTTGACTTAAAATATTCCTTATTCTTACCATAAAATATTTTTCTCCTGTCACAGCACCAGCTGATTAACACCAAGAGAAGGTGGAATATCAAAATCTTAAAATTTTATTGCGCTCAAAACTATTAAGAGGTTGTCATTTTATTTTTGTGTCTGTTGCATATACACTCAGTGGCAGAGTAAGAAAAGTGCTAATCCAAAAAGTTTGAAATACATGCCTCAAACTCTGCAAGCCTCTAACTTGATTCCTGTGAAAAATATTGTTTAATTCAGAAGGAGTAGTGGTCTGAATAACAAAATGTGTTTATATATGTTTGCTAGCTAATGTTCACAAAGATAGGACAGGAAAGAGGTATAAAACAACAAAGAAATGACTGTGAGGAGTTTGTGAAAATTACTCTCCTTTTTTCTCCTTTGTACATTTGAACAGAGAACTTTAAATGAACTAAGTAGCAGATATTCATGGGAATAAAGTACAGTCCCTGTGTCGTCTCCTCTCGATACCCATGGTTTATCTAAGAGCTCATTCAGCTGCAGACAGTGGGGACAGTGAGATCCAAACCAAACAAAGAGTTCCTTAACTGTATCGTGTATTGTGTATTTTAATAGTACTATTAGGTCTATTTTTTAATCAGTCAGTAGATTTACTGTTGGTTTATATTAGTTTAAGACTAGGTTTAAAGACCCTTTCTAGTGTTTAGGTACAGTCTAGGTTATGCAAAACAATTACTTAGATTGCAGTATATAGAGAAGTATTTCACTGCCTTAAACTTGCAGTGTACTCCTGAATTCCATATGTTCTTTACAGAAAAGAGATGTGTGTTGCAGATATGGATTATAGTCAGCCCTGATTTGATCTTTTTTTAGAAATAGAAAGCTCTAGTGATTAAGCCTAAAATCATATGCATGCATGAACCCTTTTTATCTACCCTTTAAGCCCATTAAAATATAATTTGTCTGAAGACAAAAACCCTAAAGCCCCCTGTTGGAATGACTGCACTTTCATGATTGTTAACTGTAAGTTCACATTGGCTGTTGAGTGTATTTCCTGAAAGGTTAAGTTGAAATTCAAGAAATTATTACACTTCATTATTTAACTGTTTTATAGGTACTTGGGCTCAATAGTGCATTTCCCTGATGAAAAGTTGGTGAATGCTTTGGCTGATTAAGGTGTCAGGGATGAATGAGATGAAGTGTGGCTGCTTAAGAGATAGGAAGAGAGAGGGAGAGCAGAAATGCCCTTTGAAGTATGTTCCCTTTGAAGTGTGGGGGGTTCCTGATTTATTTTTCTTAAAACTGTGACTAGCAAAGGAAGGAGAAACTTTGTTATTAGTGGGTCGTTGGGCTGAAAGGTAGAAAAATATTAGTGTTTATAATCACTAAAAAGAACTTGGATGTTTTGAAATTTAATATTCCTTCATAAATAACTGACCCCTCACTGCTTCTTTTGTCATGAATTTCCATTCCTGTCTTTCTTATGAATGTTTTGGTAACTTAATTAGCAATAATAGCCATTTGTAACTACTAGAATTTTTCATTTCTAAAAGAAAAAAACATGTTGTCCTTTTGGTTAGATCCTACACGTTCCTTAGGGGTGTGGCTTTTTTGGGACATACTCTGGTCACTATAGCTGGCTGAGGGTAGTATGTTGTCATAGCAGTTGTTTGTTTTGCCTCTTGTTCTGTAGAGTGTGTGGGCACACCTGGCTCTGCCAGAGGTGAACCAATTTATGGCCCAGTGCTTTTAGGAAAAGCTGCATTCACTAGTAAGGTTTTGATTTTAAAGTCTGAAGTGAACTGAAGTGGCTGGATATTTTCTGGGATGTTTTCTGGGTTTCTGTCTTTGCTACATAGCAGCAAACAGGACTTCCCCCTACGAGGCAGTAAATAAAATAGAAAAAAATTTAGCTTGGTAAGAACCTCTGGAGGTCATGCAATCCCCTCATAGCCCCCAGCTAACAACAGAACCAGTTTCAAACTTAGAAGAGATTGCTCAGGGACTTCAAGAAAGGATATTTTATCAGATCTCCTAATTCACGTACCAGCCCTCATTAATTATGCTAATGTGAGTAAAGATATTTATGTGCTCAAGTGAGGTCATCTGTCTTTAGCTTGTGAGGAGTGAATTTCATGATTTAATGTAAGCTTCTCATCCTAACACTAATGATACGTGTATATGAACCAAACCCATTATTTCATTTAGAAAATGACCAAGACAATGATGAATGAATCAATAGCTAAATTAGCAAGCCTCTCCAAATCTCTCATTGAGTAATATTTTCCAACTTCTTGTCATTTAATACTTTCAAATTATCATAAATAAGCCAGTGCCAAACTACTCATGATTTTATTCATGGCCCAGAAGAAGATACAAAGCATAAGACTGAAATGACTTTAGAAAATGTTACTATGAGTTTTCTGCATTCATAAACATCAGAAAAGATTACTACTGCAGAGTAAAACGCTGCTTTTAATTAGCAGTGTTCTGCATTTATTAACAATATATTACTGGGTTAAAGTGGAAATTTTATAACTGGAAACCCTCACACAAGACATCCAGTTCAAGTTGAATGGCTTCATCCATCTGGCAACCCTAGAATGACCTGGGTGGAGCACATCAGCCCCAGCCTAGGTACATAGAGGAAATCCTCTGTAGTTTTCAACCTTCTGTCAGTCCCAGTGTAGTTTTCTCTGAGACTGTTCTCTTGCTAGAAATCAAGGGTGCAGATCAGTGTCAGAGTGCTCAGCACCAGGCAGGATCAAACCTCAGATATACAAGTCAACACAGGTTGAGCCTGTGTTTGCCACAGGCCTCCAGCAATACATACCTCATAAGAAAAACTTTCAGGATGCACAAAAACCTGAAGGGAAAGCGAGAGCTGTTTAATGTTTCCCCTCCGAGTATCTATAAAGGTCTTCAGGACTTTCTTTCCAACTTTGTGTATTTTGCATGAAGCAGAATTTCTTTGTACAGGCTCCAGCTAGCTGACTACATAGGGAGGTTAGCCTAGGGGCTTGTGCATTGAAAACAATAAGGAAACTTAAAAAACTTCAGTCTCCTGGTGTGCTTGTTTGAAAATCTTTGAGATCCTGCTGGGTGTGGCAAGTTTTCCTGGCTGTCTCCCCAAGACTGAAATTGTGCATCTCTCTCTCCATGCACTGAACGCAGCAGAGTCTTTCTTCTTTGTGAACTGGACAGGGAATTTTCATTTCACACATCATTTGAGTTTGTTGCAATAATGTTAAAAAAAAAAAAATAAATCCCACACTGCTCCTCACTTCACATTAATGTAAATACTTAAAGTGTCATGCTTTTCTGGTTTGAGAAATGTGTGACCTGGAGGTCTGGGGCCTCTTCTGTTAAGCACCAAACTGTTGCCAAAGCAACATTTTTATTTTTACATTTTACATTTATACATTTTTATTTTCAGGGAGCTGTTGACCCATTAAGGTGTATTTCATCATAAATCACCCAAATAATCAAGGGACACTTTGTACCATTAGACAGTGGGCAGTGCCAGTTTTACTCACTGGGGATGTTATGACTTCCATCTGACTTCATTTTTGCATTTGCATCTCATCTTTCCTTTCCCTTTTGGTTCACTTTTAACTTGGAGTCTTGAAAAGTAACAGCTCTCAAAAAAATGCTTCATTTTATTCTCAAAGTTGGGGTCCCAATTAATCCCACAGGTTAGCTCTTCCTGAAAGTATTGGTTGTTTGTTTCATCTGAGTATATTTTCAAATAATCTCTCAGCAACAGCTCTTTCTAAAGCATTCTAGAAAACAGCTTATTTCATGGGCATAGAAGCAGAAGAGATACTATTGGAGCTCAGTTTTTCAGGCAGTTTTATCAGCAACAGTGCTCTGCATCCTCACAATTTCTCCACTTGTGCAAGATGACAAACTTGGTCCCTGCTGCTGGGAGAGGCAGGTGATGATGATGTAAACATTTAACCTGTTACATAGTTGTTCGTGTTCCATCACTGAGTAAATCACATTGCTGCTCTACAAAACTTTCCCAAAATCCTTTTGAAAGGACTGTATTTTCAGAGTTCTCCTATCCAATTCTATTTCAGTGGGATTTTATTAACTTACTGTTGGTCTGTTACCAGGTGTTTGACTGGCATTTCAACATAGTAAATCCCAAGACTGAAGCTCTGCTTTGAGCTTTGCCAAAGCCTGTCTGTGGCTCTGAGTTAGTTAAATGCATTCTATGTCCTTGTTTTGCTGCTCATAAGAAGAGTATGCCTACCTAGTGGTAATTTATGAACAGTAAGAATATTAACATTTTAAACTTGTGGGCATTTCCTACTGGACTTTAGTGGTCAGCTTTTTGAAAATTAATTCCTTGGCAGCCTAGAGAGAGTTAGACTGATAGGTAGGTATTTGTGTATGTGTTTGTGAAGATATATATACAACGAGAAGACATCTTTAGTATGAGACAGGGGGTCATATTTCAGCGTCATTGGTTCTTTCTTCCACAAAGAAACATTTCTCTTCCAGGAGAGAAAATTGTGGTTTGAATCGCATCTTTTCTGATAGAAGAATTCCAACTGAGTGGTATAAAATCCACTATATAAGTAATAAACAGTGGCACTTTTGGAGACTTTGAAATGAAACCATGTGGTGTTGCCTAAGAGTAGTTGAATGTTTTTTGTCTTTTACCAGTTCCTGTAATCTTCTGTCCTTCTTACTGAACAAAGCACGAACTCTGCGGTAAAATTTAGCCAGATTCTCTCAGATGCATTGAAATAGTGTTCAGGATTGGAGACAACAAAGTACCAGAGACCAGGCTGTAGTGAGGTGACTGGGACAGCATGGTTCTCTGATTCTTCCCTGGTACCACTGGATGAGGTGACAGTTTTATTTAGGGATAGACAAATACAACTTTTTCCTTCCTTGTATGAAGGAGTAGTACAATCACCTGTGCCAAGTCTCTGCCCACTTAGCAATTTCTTCCAGATGGAAGGGCCATCTTCTCCCATCGTGCTTTCCAGGTAGAGTGAAGAGACCAAGTGAAAACAACCAATGGAAAAAAGTACTGAGTCTCTAAATGCTCATTCCTGTTCTATGAAACATTCAGTAAATTTACTGTGCTTTCATAGTCAGATACTAAAGCACTCTTTGCAGTGACCTAGATGGGTGATTTTTTGGGTGTGTACACAGCAGGCAGTTGTGTTCCTGTGGATGCAGAGTACTTTGACTCATTCCCTTGCTTTCCTTCAGTTTCTTCCCTGTTAATCCTCTCTGCCAGTAGCAGTTTTTTGTTCAGGATTTAGCTCAGAACAGATCTGGTACAATTGTTGGCCATGCTATACATGAGGGAAAACATCATTAAGAACTCTTGTGTGCCTGTGCAAGCCCAGAGAAGCTGAGTTTCCTTGGTCATATGTACTAGTGGTGCTTGTCATAACTTTATATTTTCCATAGGAGTGCCTCAAAAGTTTGTTTCTCCCTGCACAAAAATTTTTGAAACACTTTCTTTTTGCTTTTCATGCTATATATTTTGATTTTTATGTTATCCAAGGGCCTTTGAGGAGCTTCAATCTAGATGGCTGTGAGTGGGCCAGGCACTGAACTAGTGTCTAAGGTCAGCAGCATTTTTCTCAAGAAAATATAATTGCCCACAACCCAATGCCTGTAAAGACATTTACTGACCTACTTTATATGAATTTTTGAAAAAAAAAAAAAAAAAAAAAAAAAAAAAAAAAAAAAAAAAAAAAAAAAAAAAAGCTGTGTAAGGGAAGAATAGCAGTGTAAAGATAAGACTTGCTTATGTCCATCTGTAAGAAGCAACTTAATGTCTCTAATGCCAGATAGAAAATTTATTTGGGGGTGCAATAGGATTCTTTTTAAATAGACTTTTGCTGCATTGTATAATTGGGATTTAGTATGGCTTTTGTGGCTTGCTTTCACTGAACACCTAGACTTCTGGAGGCTCATCTGTTCCTGTCAAAACATCTTTTCGCTGCTTGCTATAAATGCCTTAGGATAAATTCTTAGTAAAACCACATTTTTCTCAAATTAAGCTCATCTGTGGGCTGGAACACAAATAGCTGCTGGTGCTGCTGCATAGTGGCAAGGTAATAAAAGAACAAAAAACAAAAGTGGGATTTGATTCACCCTGACCTAAATTGTCTGCCCTGTATGCAGAGAGATGAATCTGTGTGGGAGCTTAGACATGCAGTGGTGGTGACACTGATGCAAGTCAGTGGTGTCCAGCACACTCTGTAGGTAGTAGGATGTAAATAATGACTTTAGGGTGAAATGCAGCCCTGTTTTGACTCTGCTGGCTGTGTGGACTATTGCTGTTGGCTTCCATGGAAATACAGACAACTAAAACCTATCCTTATCCATACACACGGCACCTGAAATCCAAGAGTGCTGAAACTCACTGTGACAGACAACTGCTAAAATCTCCAAGGATTTCTGCCACCATTTGTAGGGCATACAATTAGGCCTGCACGCTTGAGAAGCAGAAAATATAGGATCAGCTGTTTCTAGTTCAGTTTGTGTAGTATTAACATTCATATTTTCAGCAGAAGTATTTTCAGCCTACAAAATAAAAAATGTTTGGTCAAAGTATGATTGCATTTAATTACATCTTCTGAGTAATGTTTTTGGGTGGTGTCTATATGCCACTTCTGTTTTCCCATTGTAATATGTTGGAGATTTGGATGACTGGGGCTATATAACTATAGTACAACTGTATAAATATAACTACCAGACGATGCAATTTACAAAGAATGTGTCTACATGCAATAAAAATGTTAAACAGTGTAGATTTGATATCCTCTATTTTATAAAGACAGAAATTTGCAGGCTGCTGAAGTCATGGGACTTGTTCCAATCACTACAGAATTTTGGACCAACCTTGAAGCTTTGTGCTCAAGTAAACATTTTATACACTGCTTATGTAGAAACATGCTGATTCTGTGGTCCCTTCCTCGCAGTGAGGATGTGGTGGCACTTATCTCATTGCATTTCCCAAAAGGTTGCATGTTAATATCCAGTTACAGAGCTGAGCCATATGTTTTCCCACCAATTTCGTCCAAATGTTTCTGATTTGTTTTATCGCTATTAGGTGACATTCCAAATATCAGTGTTAACTGTTTCCTTCTGTGGCTTAGCTCCATGAGAATATTATTGCTCATTCCCTAGTCAAAATGTCCAGCGTTTGCAGCAAACATGAATTTTTAATTAAGCATTTTCCTATGGAAATTCTTCTCTCTCAAAGAAGAGGAATATTTGAGTGCTATTGTCACCTGGTACAACTTCATTTCAGCTGTGAAATTACAACTTCATTTCAGCTGTGAACCCTCTTTGTGTTCATTTAAGATATTAAAAGTGAAGGTTTATATTAGTGTTCTGGGTGTGTTTTCTCATTTGATCAGCATGTTGAGTTTATGGTGAAGGTAGTAGGCATGGGTAGTTACAAGCCTGCTGTGAAAAAACTCCTAAAAACCAGTTGTTCTTATGTTCTCTCTTGCAATGAAAGATTAGAGACAGTTGATATTAACCTTTATGCATGCTTTATTGAAGAATGATTCCAGTATTTAGCTCAATTCATCAAGAGATTATGACCATCATCTTGGACTTGAAGTCCACAGGAGAATGGAGTAACTAGGCACAGTAAATGCTGGTGTGTTATATGCAACTTCTAATTACATAAGAAATTACTATTTTTAAAAATAGTTTTGAAGTATACTTGTAAAAATGATTGTGTTCATTAACACATATTTGAATAGCAGAAACCCAAGTCAGCCAGAGGAACATTTGATGTCTTACTGTTTTTGAATTGCATTGCAGCATATAAAGATATGAAAGTGGAGCCTCAATTTTTAGGACACTTAGGAAAATTTGTGGACCCTTTTGACAATATTGCCTCACTAGGTAACTCTGTAAAGATTCACACCTGCCAGATAAATGATGTGAAGCTTGATGTTACAAGTATTCAAATGAATTTCAACCATGTATCTTTATCCAGCTTTATAGAGAAGAAGTTTTGTCTCTCCAGGTACCCGAGTGCATTTTGTGTGTTTTGCATGTTTGTGATTGTATATTATAAGTTTTGTGTGACTATGAATGAGTAATTAGATCCAGAGTACTGCAGATTTAAATAAAGACATGTCTAGTTTGTATATTTTGATAGTTCCCAGTCCTGTGTCTTTCACATACATAGAATCACAAATTAGGGATGCAGTCCCTAGCAGAAATTTATGGTTTGTTTTGTTAGAACTGTAACCAATGGCATAATTGTGTTTGGTGCTGTTACTCTGCCATATCCTAGCAAAATCCTGGAAGTCTCCAGCTCCTCCACTGAAATTCACTGTGTGAGCAAAGTTATGACTTTAGAAAGCATATCGTATGATTGATACTCTCCCTGGGTCTGGGTGCATGCTGGTGACTCTTTTGTCAGTGCAGCTGGCCGGTGCTGTCACAGTGACACTGTTCCTTGTATAGCAGTTGTGCTTGAAGAGTGTCATCGGTAGAGAAGCTGTAGCAGTGAAGCTGTGATTTTAAAGAAATTTTTATGTGACTGGATTCAAATTAGAGAAGTGCTAGTGTAAGTTCCTGTTTCCCAGCCTTACGTGACTAGACTTCCTGGAGGAAATGGGAGTAGCTGTGTGATTCATTCAGTTGGACTGGGAGTATAGAGAAGTAGTTCTTGGTAAGTAAATCCCAGCTGAATTTTTGAGAGATTCATGAGTATAGCTGTCTTGTTGAAAGACAGTTCAAAGTGTGAATATGAAAGCTGTTCTAGATCCAGATTTTAAAATGTTCTGATTCTAGCTTATTTTTGGCTCTTGGAGAATTATGATTTATAATTCAGGTTAATCTGTATTTGATGTACCATCAAATGTTTGAAAATGTTTGAATGTTTGTTTGAAAACAAAACAGTTCCAATTTGTGTTGTTTCAAATTTGAAAGAATTTTCAAGAGGTGGACTGCTTTTCAATTTTTTTTTAAATTAAATTGTACTTAAGCATTTTATGCCTATTAGGATCAGGAAACTATAAAACAAAGAAGAGTGAGAATGTTAAACATGCCTGTTTTTTTATTTTTAAGATGGAGTTTGGAAAAGTTTTAAATTGTTGACCTTGGACAAATATTAAGCTTTGTTTCTTTTTATTTGTTTATATTCCTCTTTTGTATTTGGTTGTGTCTTACGATTTTTCTGACTCTTGAAGTCATCTGAAAGTGTCTGTATTGTTGACTGTGACTGCAGAGAAGGTGTTCAAAGAGAAAATTGTCAGAAATATGATGGAAAATCCTCATTCTGTAATTTGAGCAAAGAAGCACACGATTTGCATATGAGTTGTTCTTATTTGTTTTATAAAATTAGTTTCAACTATATTCTTAAGACTTTGTTGGGAAAAAAGAGAAAATTGGCATTTGAAAATAACCAAAATACTGTATTTTTCAGGAAAGGGTTTGGCTCTGAAAGTAAAAAGAGGAACACACACAAAGTTAGGAGCAGTTAAGTGTTTCATGGAAATCATACAGAAGTATGTAGAACCATTTCCGGCATGGGAAAACTGATCTGGATGTTCCAAGTTTGCATTTCAGTAATGTGGTGGTTGTGAGAGAGGTTGTAATGACTCTCAAAACCACTTCAAAACACTAAAGCATCTAGCTAATCCTGTTGCTCCTGACTCTGGCAGCTAGTGGAAGGAAAGGATTCAAATCCAAATTATCTACACAAGATGTGGTTTAATACTTTAGATAAGGGAGAAAGAAAAGGAAGTTCCTGGGTGGCCAGGATATTGTTCTTCCCAGTGGTGCCATCTACATTGCACTCCTCTATTTAATTTTTAAAGTACTTGACCATGGGGATTTCTATGCTTTGTAAACAGGATTCAACAGATGTTTAAGTGAAAACTGTAGAAGAAATGATGAGTTGGAGTGCAGTCTGCAGCTGTTTCATATATGGTGTTCAGAAGGTATAAAAGGATTGGAAACCCTCTTTGAGTTTACGTGCTCCAAGTCATAGTCTGAAAAGCTGACAGCCACAGCAAACCGCTGCAGTTATGAGCAGAGCATAGACAGAGATATAGCACAGCCTGACCCTGCCTTCCTATGCAGATCCACAGAAGAATGAAATCCAGACAGGCTTATTAGGATAAACTACTTTGGCCCAGAAATAGTTGGAAAAACTATGATTGTCTCTAGTGAAAGTAGGTTTTCCCCCTTAAATGAGAAGTCATAGACAAAGTGATAATGCAAAACAACAGTGAATATTTCCAAAGTGCAGAAATTAGACTATATTGTGGCAGAATTGGGAAGGATACATTTGGAAAAGAAACAAATTAATAATTAGTAGTTAATATTTTAAGCATACCACCACAAGTTTGTTAACCAGTTTACCAAAAAGGGCAGCAAATGGCTGTCAGATGGGGAACATTACATTAAAATTACGTATCTGAAATAAGCTGAATAAAAAAATGTTAGAATTATTTCAGCAACTATTTGCACACTTGGCAGGAGAAGCCTTGAAGGGTAACAGTAAGCTAACTCCCACTCTGTGATTTTCAATAGGAAATGTTTCACAGTCTGTGTAAGTTTTACTTCTTTCCGTTTGGCAGCTGATTTTTTTTTTTTTTATTAGTAGGGGATTTTGCATATTAATACAAGGCCATGTTCAGTGAAATAGGTGATTTTTGGGTGATAGCATGGCTGCTTCTAGTGCTGTTCTGTACAATGTTCTCTGTCCCAGGATACCCACCTGTGAGCCCAGCCAGGCTAGGGCTGTTAGAGTTCCTGTAGATTCCTTTGCTGCTGTCCTGCAATTATTCTGCTGGTATTACTGTTTAGGGACACCTCAGCTGGGAAATGAGCCTATCATTCATTAATGGATGCAAACTGTTATAATCTGAAATAATCTTCAGGGGAAAAAAATCTGAAAAAGCCTCGGGGAAATTAGTAGCATGATGCTAATTTAATTGAGAGAAAGGAATTCATGTGAGAAATTGGGATGACTTTTTTGTTTCTATGTGTTTCAAGAATACCATTTTATAGAGCTCAGGTGGTAAATCCCTGTTTTTCTCATTTTCTTAATCTCTCAATTCAGAATGAGCTGTACCTTAAATTGATTTAGTTTTTTTCCAATAGCATAGGCTCTGCTTATGCTGTGGTGGGATAGCAGTGTCTGACCACAGCTGAACATGTGGGATGTGTTTCAAGGGAAGCCATGGAAAAGTAAGTTGCACAACCAGAATCAGTTTGTCATTTATTAACTTTTGAGTGATTAATCAGGGAAGCTCAAGGTTGTATGTACATAATGTGTGCATAAGTTTGTCTGCTAGACCCTCTTCAACTTAACTGATGAAGTTGGAAAGAATTGATTCCTTTGTTGGTTGTAGTGTTTCATCTGATTCCTTCTTTCATGTCCTTGTCTGACTCACACTTTTAGCATTTTGTCCTTCTCTGGAATATCCCTCTTGGTTTTGACTGTGCTGTACATATGGGTTCTGAGGAGTGGTTTAAGTGGAGACTGTGGAAATACAAATGGGGCAAAGCAGGCAGAAGCATTTTTTGATGTTCCGAAGAGCCCTGGTGGGAGAATTGCAATGAGAAGTTAGAGGGAAAACATTTTGAATGCATAGAGTAAGACACTGGTGGTCACTGTTACTCTCAGCAGCATCTGATGAGTTGTACCTTCACTTGCCAGAACATTTTATCCCTCTGCTCCTACATGAAAGCCCCTATTTCACGGCTCCTATTATGACTGTTGAGTGGAGGCAGCTTTAAAACCTAGACAGAAACATTTATTCGTTTGATGTTTAAAGCAGAAAACGAATAGTGGCTGTAAGTATTTGATTTTCATTATTAAAACCCCAAAACCTATTTTAATTTTAACTTTAATCTAAATAGCAGCTTAGGTTATGGATTGTTTAGAATGCTTTCTGTTTTGGCAGATACCGAACGAGTTTCAGACCTCGGTACACAGTTGCATATAAGACAGTGACAGAGCTAGAGTGGAGATGTTGTCCTGGCTACAAAGGGGAGGACTGCAGGGAAGGACCAGCAGAAAAGCCAAACACTGCTCGTCGTCCCACAACGCCAGCAAAAGCTGTCGTGAAGAAAGGCACAGGTAACTTTTGGTTTGAATTTTGGTATGCACAGTCACGTCTGGCTTCTTGTTTTGTCTTCTGAGGATAAGAATCATTATGGTTTCTACTGAACTCAACTGCTGGCAGGTACAAAAGCCATGTGGGAGACTCTGTGCAATGGGAAAATAACCAGGCAACAGCAGTCCTGATACAGAGAATTTCCTGAACAGAGGAATGGGCTGTAGAACACTGGCTGTAGAACACTACTCATGGTTCCAGAAAATCTTTGGGTTAAGACTGTGGGTTTTGTAAGAATTTATAGGAGGGATATTTTTGTGGTTTCTACAATGTTCAGGAAAAAGAAAATTACTAAAACAAACCCCCCAGATATTAATTTTAATGATATATAATATTTCCTAGCAGTTTCACAATGTTTTGTTTGAGATTGTGAAGATTTTACAGATTCATGTTAGATTACATGCCTTAATAATGAGGAGTAAGGGAGTGAGTATGGGAAACCCTCAACTTCTGAAAGAATATCTTAAAGAATGAATGATGTTTGTTTGTGTAACATACTGTCTTCTTAAAGGGTGAGAAGGAATGCTCTTACTGCTGTATTATGCTTTTTCTCCGTTAAGAAAAAATGATAAACAGATGCTTCCTTCTGAAGGACTTTTTCCAACATAATTGGAGATTAGTGTCATATATAGCACTTAGTCAGATTTCCACGTGTTTTCTGTGTGGTGGAATGTGTTGAATGACTGAATACATGGCAAACTGGTCCCATAGATTATACACCTGCTTTAAAAACAAGCTTTTTAATATTTTGTTAGCCGACCTAAAATATTAATTCCAAAAGATGGTAATAAAACATGGTGATATCAGTATCCTTCTCCTCTCTTCTAGACAAATTAAAAATTACTTTTGACTTTTCCTGCAGTTTACACTTTTCTTGACCTCTGGTGTTTGTTTTTGAGCTTTTGTTCTGGGTTTTCTGCAATTGTTACATATTTTAAGTGAAACGGAATATCCAGATTGGTATATGGCTTTGTAAATGAGTTCTTATTAATGATAAGATTCAGATTCATTAATTGATTTATGATAGGCAAAAAGTAGATTGCAGCTAAAAGTCTTCCCTGTCTGATTTTCATTCAATGAGGATAAGTTATTTTAATCTTAACAGTTCTGAATGTGTAAATTTTATGCTTTTATACATGTTTTTATTACTTACTGAAATACCTGCCAAATAGGTATGTATTTGTGAAGCAAGAGTGATAACTGGAGTGTCTTGCAGAACCCTATGTCATATATGGGATGTATATTTGGACCCAGTTCAGTAAAACATGGAGGCACAGACCCACTTCAGGCACATAAATGGCTGCCACTGAAGTTTTCAGTGGGAGTTCAGGGGCAAATTATTGTTACAGGAGATGCAGTGGTTCTAAGGTGATTGTGCGGTGATGTGTATGGATCTGTGTTGGTCTGTTATATATGCTGTAGCTTAGATTCATTGCTGAACAGGAGGGGTGATTGCCAGTTTCTTTATGGCTGCTGTATCTTGGCAGGAATTGGTCACTGTGCTAAAACTTTTATTTCTGAGCTAAAACTTATTTTATTTCAAAATGGGTTTTGATAATGTATTAAACGACTGAAAGTAAGAACAGAAAAGGCAACAGCATTAGGCAGTTTAAATCATTGTTTCATTCTAAAGGAAAGTGAAGCTAACTGCAGCTGATCAAAACAGATACCACTGGGAGTATTTACATGCACATTTTGTTATTTCTGGGAAACAGATGCAGAACCAACAGAAGCACCGGAGCCTCCACCATATGAGAAGAGAATGCAGTTTCTTGAGGACGAATTGTTTAGACTTACACGGTCTGTGATTGAACTTCAGTCCTCTGTGGCAGGTGTGAATGAAAACCTGAAGCTGACTGTACAAGAAGATGCTAGCAAGATGTTGGTCACTTGGCTGAACAACCTGTACGACCGCCCGGAGCCTGACAGTGCAGTTGGTGGTGAAACAGACTCTATTCAGCTGCCAGGACTCCTCAGCAATAAAGATCAAAAAGACCCTTTTATTGATTTTGAAATGGAAGATATAAAAGCTGAGCTAGCTGAGGTCAAAGAAGCCTTGAAGATGAGGAATGATGAGCTGGAGGAACTGAATGGAAAAGTAAAAGGCTATGAAGGACAATTAAAACAACTGCAGGAGGCAGCACAAGGACCTACAATAACAATGCCCCGTGACAATATATATCAGGACTATATAGACTCAAAATTTGAGTCCCTCAGGCAAGAAATAATGGAAGGATTTGAAAAGAAAATGGCAGATCTGAAGAACTCCTGTGAATATAAACTAGAGGATATTCAGCAGCCGTATGACAGCAAAAATAGCTGTGCAGGGATAATCGATGTTATAAGAGGAAAAGAGAACGACTTGAGGAAAGAAATAAATACTCTCCGCACTCAGATTCCATCAAACGACTCCAGCTGTTGCAAGAAGGGTGAGGGAAATTACTTTGACCAGCAGATGAAAGATTTAGATAAGAAGATTGACAGAATTGTGGAAGCACAGAGGATGCTGAATGTCAGAATAGATAATGAAATCATTCGGTTGTCGACTCCAGATCTAGAAGATGTGTTTGGTGAGAGGCTGGAGGAGCTAGATGCGAGGATGAATATTACAGAACGAAATGCTGAAGAACATTGTTTTTACGTTGAGGAGACTCTCCGTGGTGCTATCGCTGCTGAGGTGGATGAACTGAGTGACTTGTTTGACCAAAAGTTGCGGGCACTGGAGGTTAGGCTAGGCGGGACTATTCTGGAGATTGCCAACACCACGGACCCCGATGGAATGTTTGTTAATCCTGGGCCTATCTTGCCCAGCGATGCAGGATTTGCAAATGAGCAGTTTACAGCAGAGATGAATTTTGTCAAGGACAAACTGCTGTCGCTTGAACAGCTCTGTGGGCAGAAATGTCAGTCTGCACCGCGAGGTACGGAGGACCTTCAGAAACAGCTAGAAAATTGTAACAACAAGTATGATCACTTGCTTTTGAAAACAGAGAATAATTCTGTTCTCCTGCAGTCTCTAAATAGCTCTCTTAATGAGAAACTCAACTTAATTAAGGGTAACCAACGTGACATCCAGAAAATGCAGAGAGATGTACGTGTATTCCGATACAATCTAAATGCCATTGATAAAGATATGAAAAGTCTTCAGGATGGCCTGAGTAGCTGCAGGGAGCAGCTTCTGGGTGTCAATTCGACATGCAGAAAAACACAACGAGGTGTCTTCCGAAAAATTGATCAAATGCAGAGGACATTTGCAAATCAAACTGCTCATTCCAGTGAGAATTGTTGTGGTGAAGTGAAAGAGAGACTAGAGCAATTGAATGACCATATCCTGAATGATCTCAGCAAGTGCAAAGAAAAGACCCAAGGCATCCAGGAGGGTGTTTCAGATGTTGAGAGCAGAGTGTCACATGTTGAAAAAGTCTGTGGCAAGCTGGACTCTGTTTCAGACAGCTTGCAGAATATAAAAGAAGGTCTGAATAAGCACGTGAGCAGCTTATGGAACTGCATCCATGAAATGAATGGAACTATAGCATCTCATTCCACTGATATTTCTGGCCTCAAAAACTCTGTCCAACAGTTTCATAGTCAGGTTTCCAAAATCACCACAGACATTGAAAATGTGCTGAAATCTCAGCCTGACACAAGTAAGTTTCTTGCTTATTTTTTTTAACTTTTTGTTTGTTTGTTTTTCAGCTGGCTTTCCTTTCTGAAACTCTTAGAAAAGAACTAAACAAGGGAGGAAAAACTAAATATATTACACAATTCCTACTTTGTTTTTGCAATGACTCTAATTTTGGCTCTTTGCTCCAGAACACCACAAAGTACTTTGAGTGCTTTTAAAAGAATTAAAAAAAAAAAAAAAAAAGTCTTACATGTTTTTTATGTTTTCTTCAAGCTAGACTAAAGAGAGTCGGAAAAGTAGTGTTTTTGAATTGTGATTTTAAAGTGAGTTTTAAGTAATAATTGTCTGTATTATTCCAGTTAGTTTGGTTTGATTTTTTTTGTTTTATTTTGTTGTTGAAGATTATTCTGAATTCCTCAGGGAAAATTGAAAAGCAAGCAGAGAAAATTGAAGTCAAATTAATTCAAATTTATGGTAAAAAGTATTTCCTCTAAGTTGTGTTCTTAGAATGAGTTAATGATTATAATTCAGCACCAACTCTTTGATCTAGAAGTTTCACAAATGAGCTCTGGCATATCTTGGCATGGTGATATAAGACTTCTGCTTCTTAGCGCTCCCAGAAGCTTGCATTCCCACAAGGTCGTTGGCAGTACTTGGCACATTCCAGCTGGCAGTGCTTTAGCACCTCAGCCAGTTTTGTTAATAATCCAACATGTTGGTGCATATCTACCTCCACTTTGTTTAAAGTTTGCATTCGAGCATATTCCCTTTCGCTCAGAATGCTGGGAAATGGGAACCTCAGCATGTTGGTGAGCCTTGATATGAAGGTTTAGAGACCTTGCCAAATGCCACTCAGTTTCTTCTGCAGTTCTTGCTCCAAATTTCAGCAATGGGTTGTTTTTCTGAGAGCTGAAGTTTACAGAAGGAAGCTGAGTTCCTGTTTTCCTGTTTCTGTTAGCATGACGCAAAATCATAGGATTAGGAGACTGTTTGGAAACTGCACTCTTCAGTTGGTTGATGGTTCTGGTTTTAATTCTGTGCATGTATAAGAGAAATAAGAGGCCAATTTCTGTGACTGGCCTAAAATTATAAGAGGTGCTGAGGGAGGAGCCTGTGCGCTGTTGCAGCTGATGGTAGTAGGGAAAGATCAGATGCAAGACTCTTGGCTGTTGTTTCGTAAATGGACAAGTTGTGTCTCATGAAGGGGAGAATATCCTTCTCACACCAAGACAGAGACTTGAAAATCTGTGGCAGATGTGTTTAATTGTTTAAAACCTAATGTTTAGCAGTACTTGACACAAAAATCCTTCTGACGTGAGAAACTTTTGTGGGAAATATAAGAAATGTTTCTCTTTACTTTAAAGGAGGAAGTGGAGTGAAGCGACTGTAAATTTCAGATAATTCTTTTGCTGTAATTTTGACTTAAATTCAACAGGGTTAGGACCTTTATCCTTCGATCTTGCAGAAGCACCCAGTCTCCATTAAAATGGAGCATGATGTATCTGTGTAATCCTGTTTCTCAGCCATCTTGCCCAAAATTAACTAGCACTAGGGGCCAACGTTGGAGAAATGTCCAAGATATATACAAGTAATAATCTTTCTTCTGCCGTTTGAAGAAGGTGTTCAAGCAACCTCATGGGTTGCATTTGTCAGCCCCTGTTACAATGTATTAAAGCATTAAAAAGCCTCTGCATGCCTAGGTTTCCATAAAATAAAATAATACCTTTTCAGGGCAGACCCCTCCATCCAGCACTGGGTGTTAAAAGCCTAGCTGCTGCTAGGTCTGGGGTGCAGGCACTCTGAGCATCCCTTGCTGCTCTGGGGTGCCTCTGACCTCTAAAGGATTGGTGAGGCACACACTGCAGTTCCCAAATGTTTCCAATTACAATAACACTGTCTGGCACAGCAGCCTAAGTAAGTTTTGATGGCAAGAGCTACAGAAAGATTTTGGCAGAAGATCCTTTTTTGGAAGTGATTTTGGGAACCCTGTTATGTGAGTTGGGGTATGGCTTTAACTATTTTTACATCTGTGATCTGCAGTGTTGTCTCCCATACCAACGTTATTTGACAGGAAGACCTGGACTTGGATCAGTGGAGAGTTTCTTATGCACAATTTGCCAGCATATTGTAGCATTCAAATGATGTCATTTGACTTCAGAGGGGCCGAAACAGAAACAAGTTGTTACTAATAAAGTTTTTGAGGGCAGTAAGGCAAGGATGTGTTGCAAGAAATAAAACATAAAATCTTACCAAGCAGTATAAGCCCAGCAAAGTCAAATGACCATCACCTTAAAAATATGGCTGTATTTTTTCTCATATTTTTATTCAGGAGTTTCAAATGCCTCAATCCAAACTAACAAGCCAATTTAGCAAATGATTGTGCATCAGATACAAATTCATAGACCAGAAATGTATTTAATTTGTTGTAATTCCTGGCAAAGATAGTGGAATGTCCTGCAGCACACAAGGCAGTGGTGACAGCAGGCAGTGGTCTGCTCTAAGCATTTAGGAAACCATGCATGATGTTTTCTCCAAGGTAAAATGATGCAGCAGCTTTCCATCCACATTAAATGGTGCCTTCCCCCAGCTCCATGTCTCATAGTCTGAAGTTGTTCTCATTGCACTCTGTTCCTCTTTGTTGGTATGTTTGCTCTTCATGTGGCATGCAACTGAAAGCCTTGTTAAAGTTGGTGGTCTCTTTTAACGTACTGCCCTTTTGTGTATGTATATATCCATGAAGTTTTCCAGGAATCAAAAGTGTGGTCTTGCAGCCAGATACCGTGCTGGGCGTGCAGTTTGCTTTGGTTGTGCTTATTTGACCTGGCCTGCAATTCCTATGGTAGTTGTCTGTGTAGTAGGGTTTTGAAACCAACAGCAGAATGTTGTCTAATGAAGCTGTGGCCTAAGAAACCAAATGTGTGCTCTGCATTACAGCATGGATAAAATGCAACATAAAATTTTTAATGCTGTAGTGTGAATAGTCATATGGTCAATTCCTCTGGGCTCCCTGTGAGCTTGTGCACAATGTTGCTTTCTAACAGAATTGTAAAATCCCCTCGGTGTCTATAACAAAATTTGAGTGAGGTCTTTTTGGCTTCCTGTGAGAGCAGTCACAGATTCCTTTACTCTCTAGTTAGCTTTATGCACTTTGTTTCTGTGTGTTTTGAGGGCTGAGGAGAGCATAAGAAGATGCAGTAACCATGTTGTCACTCACAACAGTGATGACAAGCAGATCAGCAAGGATGCTTCTGCTGAGAGCACTGTTACTCTTTCTAGCTGTGCAAGGATCTCAGCTCTATTCTTTGCCTTCCCAGATAGGTGGGAAGACAATGGGAAGATTGTGTTCATGGCCTGCTCAGTCAGCGAAGTTAAAGCAGATCTCTATTCACACGTATCCAATTGCTTCCACTTGAAGTTGTGCTTTAGGCAAGTGATTCTGGATTTAGTGTTATGGAAATGGGACAATTCTGAATATTGCAGTATTGATGTTGCATGCAAGGAAGCAGTTTGCTTAGGATATGAGATTTCAGCAGTTATGTAAAAGTCTAGAAAAGCAAGCCGAGAAATGTATTCGTTTTCCCAGTGTCATCCCAAATAATTATCTTAATGAAGCTCAGCATAATTGACTCAAAAATGACAAGTACAGGCATCCCAAGGTAAAGTACTTTGTCAATTTGTTTTTTCAATGAGGTTAATTAGAAGATTTTAGTTGAAGGTCAAAATCAATGACTCTGTGGACAGAAGTTGTCTTACAAAGTCAATAATTCTGTTAAAAAATTCACTTTGATGCTTTCAGGGTTTTTTTGAAAATCTTTATAAGAAAGATTTTTTTAATTTTAAGGTTTTTATGAAAATAGTTTTAATCTGTATAAAGCAAACATTTTTCTGCTTAGGCCTCTGCCTTGTGGACAGGGCTACTGAGAGCTTCAGCCCAGCTTTGTGCTGCATCGTTTGTATGAGTTTCAGTTCTCCTGAGAGTTAAAAGTCAGCCATCAAGGCTCAGGGAGGTTTTCTCTAGCAGATATATCTAGCAAATGAATGCAGGTGGTGTGACACACTGACTTCAGACAGCCTCCCTGTATTCCTGAAGGCTTATGTGGGCTTTAAAGGCTTTTGTGAGACTGAAAACAAGAAATGAGATTCACAAGGGTAAAGTGCAGGTGTCGAGTAGTCACAAAACAGCACATGGGTTGCCAATGACACTGTCTGGACCCCAGCCATGTGTTGGGGACAATATCTGCACAGCTTTGTTGTAAGCTCTTCCCCAAAGGTGCAGAATAAGGCTCTCCTGGGGTCCCCAGACACACAGCAGAGCCAGGGGAAGCCTCACACCACATCTGCTTCTCGGCACAACCAGATGGCTTAGCCCTAGCTGCTGCTGAATTTGCCTAGGCTGATTTTGGACTGTACTGAATTGAAGTGCTTCTTTGTGAGCACCACTTGGAGTGGTGGTCTCCACTAGGAACCTTGGCAAGCACCTCTGGTGTGTGACGAGTTGTATCAGATAAATTTGCAATGGGATGCTTCCCTGTTCCCACAGAAACTCGCATCCACCCCTGCACCTAAAGACATGTTTTGGTCTCAAAATGCAACCAAACTATCCTATGCTGAAGTTTAATTTAGCATGAAATTCTGTTTATTCTGTGTAAAAGCTGTCATTGCATCTGCTAAAGTCTGCATATTTGCAAAGTTCTGTTCTTAGTGTGAATGTAATTCAGCTGTACTCTTGGGAGGGCATTGCATTGTTAAGTGTCATCTGGGACTTCATTTGTATGAATGAACCAGAATTCCTATAAAGGGCTTAGAACTTGACCAGATACACAAATGGAACCATATCAGTGCTGTTCAGCGCTGTTGTCATATGGGTTGACTGCCTCAGTGGAAAAGTTTTTTTAATGGTATCTCCTCTATTTAAAGAATAAAGAATTTTCTGGTAGATATATATCCTCAAGTTCTGCCTTCATTGTCAGAAAATATTATTAATGGAAGTACTTGGACATTTAAGTTCGTTGCTTTTTAAAGTAAGGGAAGAAACCTCTTAAATTCATTTACTGATGTTTTTTGCTGTGGATAATTTTCTTTATGATCATGCTAAAGGGGCAGCCTTGTGCTAAGGGTTGTGCGAGCACCAAATTGAAAGCAAGCCCAGTGGGTGTGAGGAGAACCAAAGTGAAAGGAGGGAGAGAGAGGGAGAGAGAGCTTGCTCTGGAATGAAGGTACCGATGGGAAGAAGTGTGTTAGTCATCCTGCTTGGTGCAGAAAGGCCAAGCTGGTGTAGCAATTGAATGTTCATAGGTTATTTGATTGCTGCTTGTCCTGTCTCCAGGCTGTCTTCATTTCATTCCCTGTGTCACACAGGCTGTAAAGAGTGGAGTCAGTAGTACTTCAGGAGTGGAATGGCATTTAGCCAGTGCAGTCTTGGGTCGGAGGGAACAGGTGGACTCCAACTGAGTCCTGTTTTATTTCGAAGTATTTATTACGCAAAACTATGCGTATTTATATTCTATTGTAGTCAAATAATTTTGTGTTTTTCCTCCTCTTTCATCATGTCAAAGGACGACCAGAAGTACCACAGCAGCCGTTGCCACCGAGGCCACCCGTGCAGCCCCAGCCGGGCATATCCCTGCTGCCATCAAGGCCCCGGATACAGCCCCCACGACAGAGGATCCCCCTCCTGCCACCACAGCTGAGACCTCCTCCACGCTTGCCAGGGTCAGCAGTTGTGCCGCTGCTGCCTGGAACAACCGGCATCATCTTGGAGACTGGGGAGGCAGGGCCTCCTGGCACAGTTTTGATGTCTGGGAGAGGGCGTCTTAGAAGTGCGGATGGTCAGGCTGGCCAGAGCACCATGCCCATTGCTGAAGGGTTTGCTGGAGCACCAGGTGAGAGAATCAAAGTGGTAGTGCTTCACTCCTGATTGAGTGCAATGGACACGTCAGGTCTTGCTGGAGAGGTGACACTGAGATCTGCTCTGCTTCACCAGCCCCCTTTTGGCCTTTCGGGGACACCCACTGAGGCTGTTGCTGTGGGAGTGGATTTACAGCAGAGATGATTTGTGAATGGGCCGCTGCAGCCTCCAGCTGGCTGCAGAAGTAGGGGAAACACATTCAGTGCCAGTTTTGCTGCCTTTCCAAGGACTCACAAAGCATGAGGTCAACAGAGATGATGTAAAATCCCTGGTAACTATAGCAGTCTTTCCCACTAGGGAAACTTAATTTTTTTTTTCTTTCCATAATGCTTGCAGTGAATTTAGTACCTTGGAGTAATAACTTGGTTCTCTTTGCCATGACCACCCCAGTTTAATAATAATTGAGCATTTCATAGAAGACACTATTTAACAGCTGTTTTGGTAGGTTGCTGTTCAGTAACCAGGGATGCTTTTTAGAGGAGTGTAGTGCTATTTGGTCATAATGTACTCTGCTGTCTACTGAGTCACACATACTACTTTTCCTTTGTAGGATATCCAAAGTCATCTCATTCTACCACGGATTCACAAGGTAAGGCAGTTGTTTCCTAGAAATCTTTCACATGGGTTCTTAATTTCAATCCCTAGAGGGTCATGGCTGAGAGGAAAAAATATGTTGATCTTTAGTATTTAATTTTAGCATTGAGGAAAATCTGACCGGATTTTGCTACACCTAAGCATTAAAACATACTCTGTATGTTTTGAAAATATAGAGGTGGGGGGAGGAGTTAGGTTTTAAAAAATAATTTTGGGTTCTTGCTACTTAATTTGTTCTGTGTTTTTTAAATACAGAGAATTTGTATTTTCTGGCTAATGTCAGTATGCACCTTTCTGTTTGCCTTCTAAATGAGAAAATAAATATTTATGATGATTTTATTATTTCTTTGATTAAACATGAATAAGACCAAGACTAAGATCTTGAATAACTGCTGACATCTTAGCCTAGTGCATGAGGTTGTTCTCTTGGAAGAGTTTCAGGCTTCGTTATAGTCACCAGGGCTCGAGTTCCTGATTTCAGTGAAAGCAGAAGTGCTGCCACTGACAACCACTGATTAAAATGATTCAAAATGAAGTTTTCTTGGTTTGCTGGGGTGCTTTATTTTTATAATTGTTAATATCACAATTTATTTGTGAATTTGTACGATGAACAATTTATGTGGGACATGCTGGTTGGCATAGATAAATATGTTAATTGGGTGCTGCCAGCCCTGCAGCCTTCCTACTCAAAATATTATTAAACCCTGGGGAATGGTATCCTTGATCAAAGTATTTCCACATCCTCTTCAAAAAAAGTTATTTCATCTAAATTTGTTTGAGGAAATATAGGTGATAGATGGAAGTAAAACATTAGGGCTTTTTGGAATCCAAAAACCTACCACCCCAGGACTTAGTTTGATGGCCATAACAAAATCACAAATACACTTCATGAGGAATGGTCTGGGGACTGACAAAAAAAGAATTGTGAAGAGTTCATGCTCTCATTGTGATATTTATACCTGCTAATTAAAATTCCATCATAGCCTTAAAGCAATCTTTTTCATTTGAGGATAGTAGCAGTAAGAACAGGCAGCAATAGATGAGTTTTCTGGAGGAGGATAAGAAGTAAAGAAACATTCATTTATCTTGATGCCAGCAAGGCCAATATAGATGTCTAGATTTCTGTGATAAATTAATTTCCTGGGGGGTTTCTTCCCATTGCAATTTATAGATAGCAGTATTTTAATAAGTTAATGCTAAAACTGTGTGAAACAGTAGGTGGATGTTAGAAGTGTTGAAAAGGCAGGGTAAGACAGGAGTGCACCTGTCCGCTGCTCAGTGGAACATGTTGGCAGAACAGTTACCACCCTGGGATCCAGAGGGAGGTGGGCTTGAACAAGGAGTGCATTTTCCTGATCCATGTCCCTGAATGCCTATGTAAATATAAGACATTCCTGCTGATCTGTCCTTAAAATTCCCACAGTGTGCCTTGCAGACCTCATTGGCAGATAGTCAGAAAACAGAGAGATAAGGATGGTAGCAAAAGCTGTTAAGACTTCTGTGGAGTTAAAGTATTTACATCACTGTCCCTAATCTGGACTGGCTGGATTGATGGGCTGAGGACAATTGGATGAGGTTCAACATGACCAAGTACCAGGTCCTGCACTCTGGCCACAATAACCTGCTGCAGTGCTACAGGCTGGGGGCAGAGTGGCTGGAAAGCTGCCCAGAGGAAAAGGACCTTGGGGTGCTGGTCAGCAGTGGCTGAACATGAGCCAGTGTGAGCCCAGGTGGCCAAGAAGGTCAATGGCATCCTGGCCTCAATCACAAATAGTGTGCCCAGCAGGAGTAGGGAAATGATTCTTTCCCTGAATTTGGCATTGGTAAGGCCACACCTGAGTACTGTGGTCAGTTCTGAGCCCCTCAGTTTGGGTGAGTCAGTGCTGGAGGGTGTCCAGAGAGGAGCAGAGAAGCTGGTGGAGGGTCTGGAGCACAAGTCCTGTGAAGAGTGGCTGAGGGGGCTGAGGGTGTTTAGCCTGGAGAAAAGGAGGCTCAGGGGTGATCTTAGCACCTGAAAGGAGGCTATAGCTAGGTGGGGATTGGCCTCTTCTCCCAGGCAACAAGCGACAGGACCAGAAGACATAGCCTTAAGCTGCGCCAGGGGAGGTTTAGGTTGGACGTTAGGAAGAGTTTCTTCACAGAAAAGGTGATTAGACACTGTGATAGACTGCCTAGGGAGGTGGTGGAGTCACGGTCCATGGAGGTGTTTAAGGAAAGACTGGATGTGGCACTCAGCACCCTGGTCTAGTTGACGCGGTGGTGTTCGGTCGCAGGTTGGACTCGATCTCAGAGGTCTTTTCCAATCCAGTTGAGTCTGTGATTCTGTGATTCTAATTGTGAGTGTCTGATAGCATTCTGGGACAGAATTCAGCAGTTAACAGTGCTGTGGAAATTAACAGCTGGGGAAAGGAAGATTTTTGGCTTATTGGAGGAGGAACTTATTTTGTAAATATGCCATCAAGGAATCCTTACTGTCTAATTAGTTCAGAACAACCATTTATGATATCTTTGGCAGTCTTCACCTGCTACATTTTGTGGTAATGAAATTCAAATCTGAAAGACAACCAGACCTTTTTGTACTATGATTCCTAATATAAGAAGCTTTTACTGTTAAAATGGCCTTCTGAGTATTCTCTTTAATTTCTGTTTCTGAATAGGTTCTGTTACATAAAAGCAGTGCTCAGGAAGAAGTCGAGGGCTCCAATTCTGTCTTCTGGGACTGAAGTAGCCCACTTTCATGCTTTTCTTGAATGCTGAGGCATGATTTGCATGTTTTCAGTACCAGAGCATTTCTTGTGGGTTTTTGGTTTTTTTTTTTTTTTGTTTTTTTTTTGTTATTGTTGTTGTTGTTGTTTTATTCCTTAGCTACATATAAGGAACAGTAGGTAGGTGCTGGAACAATATTCTCTTGCTGCAGTGTGAAAGAATGGAGTTGTAAGAGCAGACAGATGTTACTAACAGACTCAGGAGGAAAGTATGTGTGTCTTCAAAACACTGAGATATCATCCACATCAGAATCACTGTGACTTAGCAGAGCAGCTTCGTTGAGCACTGGCTCATGGAAATCACATCAGTGCTGTGCTGCATGGCCAACCATAGGCATGAGGGATGTTTCTGAAAATGAGATGTCAAGGTCAAATTGGAGATTTTAAAAAAATAGGCAGGGAGGTGATAAATTGCTTGTATTATTGTTCCATTTGCTCTAACTGAAATTACACACTTTGCCCTCATTTAGATTTAGGAGTATTGACTATTTGTGAGAGGAAATCTGACAAATCCTCCTTACTCCTGCTATATCCAAGGGAATCATAAGTGCCTACTGACAAATGAATTACGTACTTACAGTCTCTCTTCTGTGTGGGTTCTTGAAGAATTCTCATTCCAGTTGCTGAGCAGTTGTCAGCAGCACCATCACACTGTTATTTTTTTCTCCTTTCATCTTGATAGCAAATGCCTATGCTATGTGCTGTTTTGTTTTGCTTAATGATTTTTTTTCCTTTTCTTTCCTTCTGGCCCTTGAGCTCTGTGGGAGGCATGAACTGTGCTTGGAAGTCAAAAGAGAGGTGAAGAACCAGAAACACTACTAGCAGATGGGTGGAAGTAGATGTAACCTAATAGGGGCCACCCATGCATCTTCTGTGGTTTTTTGACTCTCAATGCATTACAGTAGCTTAGATAGCCTAGATTGCAAAGAGCAGACTTTACCTGCTCCTGCTTATGTGTAATATCTCAAGTGAAACCTTCTTGAATGCCTCTGAAGCCAAAAGATCTTTTTCCTTCCCGAAAAAGGGGAGTTAAACTGTGTCAGAGGTTGAATCTTTCGTGAAACTTTTTGTCTGCCTAGCACTTTCTTCATCAGAGCTGTGCCTGTGGTTCACAACTTCTAAATGCTTTAAATTCTTTTTTTCTGATGTTTGTACTTCAACAATATTGACTCCTTAAATGAAATTAGTGTCCAAGCCTGGACCTTCCTTTGAGAAGTGGAACTTTGATCTTTGAATGAAGAAAACTGTTTGCAAGAAGGGACATGCAAGAGAAGGACATGCACCCCTCTGTAAACTTCTACAAAAGCACTGCTGAGCTGTTGGTAGGAATTGTGAAAGCTTCAAACAGGCACAACTCCAGCTAGAAGTTTGGAAGAGGGGAAGAGAGCACAGACACACTGCACCTTTACTGTGTTGCCTTACATAGACCCCTGAACTGATCTACAGGATATTTAGACAGGTTTAAGATTTCTTCTTTAAATAGATACATATGGTGTGCTAAACTAGGCTGCAGATCTGAAGCAATTGCATCATCATAGCAACAAGTAGTGATTTCTAATAACTATTCTAGCAATTAGTGAAGGAAAATCTTGAAGGAAGCCGTGGAGTGCCAGGGCAGGAGTGACTTCCTTACTCAGATGACACCAACCCAAACAGGACTGTAGCTGCTCCAGAGCTGGCAGTGTTTCTGGGCAGGCAACACATGGTTTGTTCCATTTGTGCAGTGTGACTGCAGGGGATAGAAACCTTTTGAGTGAGCCAACAATCTGAGGTGTGTTTTCAGTTAATTTGAGTCTCAAGGTTAGCTGAGAGTAGTTTTCTGTGCAAGTAGCATTGTGTTAAGGTGGTGGAGCTTTACAGAAGTAAGTTTAAGTAAGTAGACTTCCTGCAATTAATTTTGGTTGTTTCAAATAACCTCTTCTTAGCTTGCAGGAGCACCTGCAGGCCCACTGGCAGGTAGGAGTAATGAAAAGGAGCTTCTGTCTATCTTCTGAGATTGAGACAAAATGTTGAATTTAAGAAGATTTCCAAAGATACATGAGGCAACTGGTTACCAGCCTCCTAAGGAAATCAACGTAGTTATCTGCCAGTTCTGAAGTTGCAGGCATGTCTTCCCCTTTGCCTTCTCCTCCCCACCCCCCCAGGGCTGAGTTACTCAGAAAAACAGTGAATAGCAAAACATTTGTATATCCACATTTTAGATTAAGTTATGTGACTTTTTAAACTTCAATTTTTAAGCAATATCATCTGAATTAGATTGGATTTTAGGAAAAGTTTTTTTACCCAGAGGGTGGTCAGGCACTGCAATGGGTTTCCCAGGGAAGTTGGTCACAACATCAGCCTGACAGAGTTCAAGAAGTGTTTGGACAGTGCTCTCAGGCACAAGGTGTGATTGTTGGGGTATCCTGTGCAGGACCAGGAGTTGGACTTAGATGGTCCTTGTGGGTCCTTTTCAGTTCAGGATTTGATGAATTTAGCATTTGTTGCTGATGGGCATCTCTGATTGAGAGGGAGAGGCAAAACATTAATTTTAAGGAAGGCAGAAGGAGCAGGGTGAAACAGCAGCTGTGGACAACTTTAGGGCATTTGTTGTTTAGCTACTTGCCCAGACAAAGCAGCGAGAATTGACTACTTCTAGCAGTGTATACTGCCTTAAGGAAAATGTTTAAAGGGAAGGTAACTGGAATGGGACTAAGTGGCTGAGCACTGAATACTTGCTGTTAAGTCAGTCTGTTAAAAGTAAAAATTCATCTTAATTGTCCAAATTATATTTTATCCAACTCAGTCTAACTGCAGTGTTCATCTAGCAGCTGGATACCCACTATAAAATACATAAGTGCCTGTTTGATCTGCGGAGAAAAGAAGAAAAAATTGTAAAGTGAAAAGTCCCCCAAAAGACAAATGCTGGAGGGAGACAAAACGTTCTCTTTGCATTAATACAGAAGGGTTACATATTCTTACAGCCATTTTCACTGTGCTTTGGCAGAGAAGGTGGGAGATCTAAGCTGTGCACAGCTTCTCAACATGACAAGGAAAGCTGGCACAAGCTATTATCTTTAGCATTCCTATGGCCACTGTGATAGTAATGGAGAGATGTTGAAAGGCAGCCTCTGTCCTGAAGAGGGTCCTTGGCAGAAGCATTGTTGAATTGAAGGGTGGTAGGATTTCCACTGCCAGCATTTACAAGCCATGTACTGTTTCCTTTGAAGGGAAAAACAAAACAAAACAAAACAAACGAACAAAAAACCCCAAAAAACCTATGGCCAAGGTAGGAACTTTGCGGTGCTCAGTAAATTTTATGATGAAAAGGGCCTGGCCCAGCAATACATTTTCTGCTAATTCTGGCATCCTGCAATTGGCAGGATTAGTCCAAGTGGAGTATGTTCAGGAACAGAGAGAGTGGATTATAAAGCATTATAGGGAAGAGGCTGTGTTATCATCCTGATGTGACTCTGACTCATGTTGTTACCCTTTTCAGGACCTGCCACTGCTGCTGTGCCCTCTCTGGTGTCATTTTCTGCTGGGCTCACACAGAAGCCTTTCTCCAGTGATGTCGGCGTTGTTCACTTCAACAAAGTGCTTGTGAATGACGGGGACTACTATAACCCCAACACAGGTAACAGCCAAAGAATGCACCCACAGACATGCCAGACAGGCAGGTGCAAGGGTTACCAGGGTTCCATGTTACCTCAGGCCTCGCTGGTACATTGAACAAATGAAGTAAGTCCATCTAAACCTGACACATGGGGTTAAAAGCTTCCTGTGGGTGTGGACAGGCACACGCTTTCATGGCTGATTTTCCATGACTGCACAGTACTACTGAGGCCCAGCTCACCTCTACCTCTGCCCTGCCAGCACAGCTGGTTATCCTCAGCCCTCCTGAGGCCAGCTGAGCCCAGGGAGCAGAGGTGAGGTTCCTCCCTAATCCACTTCACCGTGGCTGGGTTAGCTGGAGGAGGGGAGGGGAGAGGAGATTTCAATATTGCCTCCCCCAGGGCCCTAACGGGGGGCTGCCTCCTTTTCAAGCACTGAGGTGTGAGGTGTGCCCTGACCTTCGTAACTTCAATCAGTTGGTCACCTGCCCAGGCTGACCTTGTTGCAGGTACCTGTAGGAAGCAATGGGTGATGCATGGGGCTTTTTGTTTGTCATTGTGCTCAGGGCAGTCAGATGCCCCCATTTTGGGGAGCTGTGGTCAGCCCAGTCTCTCTGTCCTGCAGGCATTTTCACATCGCCGTATGAAGGGCGGTACCTGATCACGGCCGTGCTGGCCCCCGAGAGGGATGAGTACGTGGAAGCGGTGCTGTCCGTCTCCAACGCCAGCGTGGCTCAGCTCCACACTGCTGGGTACAGAAGGGAACTGCTGGAGTATCACAAACCCTACTCGGGGAAGCAGACCTGTGGTGGTCCTGGGACATTCCACCTTGTTCTTCACCTCAAAGCAGGAGACGAAGTAAACGTCGTTGTAACGGGAGGCAAACTGGCCTACACAGACTCTGATGAAATGTACTCCACGTTTAGTGGAGTTCTCCTTTATCCTTCCATTTCTCATGTTTAGGTTTATCTTGAACAGGGGAGAAGGGTAAGATATTCAGAAGAAATTAAGTGTAATAAAATTCAAAGCTTTAATATATTTAGTTTATATATTTGATTTCAGTGATGGGTTTACAGTCTATACGGAAACATTTTTCTTGTCCTTTGTTTCCAGAGGTAGCTACAAAAAACACTTTTCTGTAGCTAAATGGACTCCTTGCGAAGCCCTTGTTTGCCTGTACAAGCAGAACAACTGTTTAAACAAGTATCTTCTCAATAGATACTTCTCCACTGTGCTCCTGCTATTCCCTATGCAATTGCCTTTGCAATCTTTTCCCTAGTTTTTCAAATTGTCCCTAGCTGAAGACACTAGCATATCAAAGTTTACATCTTCGCTCAAGTTTACAGTTGTGGTCAGCTATTTTCATGTTTTCAGTAAAGCAGAGCCAAGAAAGTGAAATTGTAGTGGATATGGTTGATGACTTTTTATTCCTTGTATTATTTAATAACATGCATTGGCATAATCAATTTGTTCTGTGCAATTGCAAACCGTGGTGGTGCAAAGCAAAATGATATTCACCTGCATCAGTTTTCTTTTTTGCCTTTAAGGTCTAAACACAGTGCTAGGAGACAAGGTGAGTGGCTCAGTCAGGTGGAATCAGCAGCACAGGGAGAAACTTGCCTCAGCTTTCCACTGGGCAGATGTGAATGCCAGGTGCACTTGCTACTCCTGAAAGATTTAGAACAGTTATTGTCAGTTTATGGAATAGACAAGGTGATTGGTTAGTCATGAAGCTCTTGAGATTAAAGCTTGCTGCTGGAAGCTAACAAAACAGGTCAGAAAAATCAGAATCAACTTTGCTTAGCTAGAAAAATGGTGATTTTGAAAAGTTTCAAAAATTTTACAGGGTTTGTTTCTGGCAGTCCAGCAGTACTTGCATTAGAAGGGAGGTTTTTGTCTTTGGTGCACTGTAGAAGACAAAGCAGAGAAAAAATGGTTGATGAAGGAAAATAGTGTTATTAGTCAATATTGTCAAATGCACGAACCCACCCCATGCCAGAGTTGTTGTGACAGCCTCCTGCATCAGTGCTTTTGAGGGAGATTTGTTTTAACAACTCAGCATCTGTTTATATGGATAAAGCAGCTTTCTTAGCTTATACAGATAAACATATTTGAGGCAGCAGTATTTTATTTTGCACACTAGCCACTTCTCAGTGGGCGTAATAAAAATGATGCTTTGGTTCTTAAGAGTTAGCATTTTGATCATTTTTTGTGGCTGAAAAGAAATCTAGCCACGTTTAACCGAGAGCAGGACTGTATATTCATTTTTCACATGTACATAGATTTGTCACTTGTACATTCTCTATATCAGTATATACTGATCTTTTTTAGTAGTCTGTTCATGCCACATAGAGTTGTATTTATCATAGTGGTTTGTGTAGTGTATTTTCCTTATTACAAATGCAGACCAGCTGTTTGTAGCCTCAGAAAAAACAATTTTTTTAGGTGAGGGAAGGACTCCCTGTGCTGTAAAGCAGCACATTTTATTTAGCTGAAGCCCATCCCATCTGAGGAGATGAGATGAAGATTTGTGCTTTTGTTACTTAGTTTTGGAAAGGATACTCCCTAATAACTCTGTTTCCAGGCAATGAGATGCGGCCTTCCCACAACAAACTATCACATCCTGGAAGCTGAATTGCTTTAAGAAAAGCAGGCAAAAAAACTTTCTGTCCGCAGAGGACCTCTGAGTCAGCCCTAGTGCAGCTAAGGTTACACTGAGGGAGTTGTGAGCACAGGAAGGAAACTGTGAGTGGAGTTTTTAAGCACCTGATTTGGGAGATCTCTTGACACCTGATTTCCAGAAATGAGGGTGTTAGAGATAAGCAGCAGCTAGGGCTGGCTGTGTTTTTAGGAGGAAGGCTGTTTCTGACAGAGCAGCTGTTAGTCAGTAGCCAAAGATGTACAGTGAACTTGCACTTCACAGCCTGATCCAAGGAGTCGCCTCCATCTCATTTCCCTGCACGTGTTTCTGGACCTGTGCATTATCATGCAGTAGCAACCACTCACTTGGTCAAGGGGGGCTTAGCTTTCTTTTGTCCTTTCTGTCCCATGCCTTTCTGGGGAATACAGGAAGGGTTGTTTCCTGTGTTTTCAAAAGCCAAGCATATCATATGCTTTTTTTTTGTTTGTTTTAAAAACATGATTTCTTGTTACATACAAAAGCCAGAGAAGCACTTTTCCTTTCAGGATATTTTTCACTCTCTTCAAGAAAGCTGTGTTCTCTAAGAAGCTGGCTCCAGACTATGTGTGACTCAAGATTATTGTTGCCTGTTTTAAAAATGACTCATGGAAACAAACAAAATGAGCTGAGCTTAGGGAGACCTAGCTGGCAAACACAACCTTTTTGTTCCACCTCCCTCCAAGTGAGAAATTTTTAAGAATCAGCAGTGCAAGTTTAGTGCTAAGAGCTGCAAAAGTTATATCAGTCATTTAGTTATTACCTAACTGCTCCAGGAGATTTTTAAATCCAATCCACAAATCTTCACAGGCCCAGTTCTGCTAATGGGACAGGGCCATCTTCCGCCAGAAAGTTTCCCTTTAGACCCAGGATCTGCTGCTGCCCCTGCTGGGATGGTTTAAGCCCTTGTAATGCAGCATAATTGATATTTGTACACTGCTGTAGAGCATTCCCTAAACTGTGTCACAGCAGGGCACAGCAATCCCAGTACCTTATTTCGAGGACACCTTTAGACCTTTCAGGGACAGCTTCCCATTCATCTCTAGCTGTGTTGGTGGGTAAAGCTATGACCTTTTACAAGAAACCTCTGTCTAAGATTCCTTTGTTGAAGGGGACTTGACCCTTAATTTGCACTTCCTTGGTAATTGCTGTAATCAGGGTAGATGGCTCAGTTCCTCCTAATGAGGTTATTTTCCTGGAGCTTACAAGGTGGAATATTCACCCACCTGGGAAGAGCATAGGGATGTAGCCCATCAACAGGGAAAGGGAGGATGGAACCTGAGTTTGTCTCTGCTTCAGTCAGTGCTTGGATTAAATATTAATAATGCAACAGCTGGAAGAGACTCAGGCACAAATGCATTCGTAGGCCTGACAAGGGTTGGCTCCACACAGAGCAGCCCAGCTACCAAAGGAGGAGCAAGAGCCCTGCTCCAGAATACCCTGAGCCTGCTGACAGAGCATTTACAGCTTTGGTGAGAATCAGCAGCAGCACACAGAAATACCTGCACTGAAAGGAGCATGTCTCACTGTGGGTTTATGATTTGACTGCCACATCCAGGAGAATCCATAAGCTCAAATAGGAAGCATCTGTTAACTGAGCTTTATAAAAATTCCAGTAGGTGGGAGCTCTAAGACAGGACTGGTGCCTGTCTCACAGATCACAGTGCTACCTTTTAGATCTGCTTTGTAGGTAGTTTAGTAATGCAGTATATGAGAATTGAAAGACTCTTAGACAATACAGTATCTGTTGGGCCAAGTGCTCTAACTTAACATTAAAACAGGAAGAAACCCAAACCCTACCAGGTGAAGCTGCAGGTGTGAGTCTGACAGTCCCTCAGCCAGGCACAAAGCCCTGTGGTTCCTCAGGGACTGTAAATATCCAAATCAGATGAGTCCCCAGGGCAGCATCACTTGTGAGACAGGTGAGTTCCCAGAGGCAGGACTTTAGCAGCAGAACATCTGAAGCCAAGCCAGCATGCTGACAACCAGACAGACTTGGCTCTGGCCAAACATGGCAAGCATAGCCTAAAACCCCAATGTGACATATAAATCAGTCATATCCCCAGGAAAGATTGCAGCAAAGTAGGAATGCCAGTTTTCACTCCAAAAAGTGTAAAAAACTTGTACCTCATTATTTTAATCTGCTGTTAAGACCTCTGGAGACAGCAAAGACATTTTTCTACTGTCCACTTTGAGAACACTCAAAGCAATGAGGACTTTCTGTGCTATTCTATCACATTTCCTTTCTGTATACACCTGGATAGTGGCAGCAACTTTGTGCAGTGTCACTGAGACTCTAATTTGGTTTGGTGAAGCCAACTGGCCTGACAAGAAAAATTACAAACAGTCAGGAAAGCTGTAGGTGGAAAGCATAGGAAAGCAGCTTGAAACAACATGCCCATCATCATCCCACGCAGCTTTAAAATGCACTGGGAATGCAAGGTAAAGGGCTCCCCAACTGCAGTTGGGAGGTTCAAATCAGGACTGAACTCTTTCCTGAGAATACAGCATGCATTTGGAAGTGATTGCTGATTAGCTAAGTCCTTGTATTACAGCCCTGTAGTAGTTATGGGTCTCTTTCACTAAAACTAGAAATGCATTTAGGGTCTCAGCTTGGAGATGGGAGGAGTATGCACTCCACTGAGACTTGCTCGGCAAGTACAGGTTGGCTGCTGGTTGCTTCTGGATAATGGCACAGAGTTCAAATCATCCAGCTACTAGGAATACCTGGGGGCAGTCTCATGTCATTACAAGGCAGATTTGTGCTCCAGCCAACACAACCTTTTTGCAATGTACCCTGCAGACTTGGGATGCAGAACAGCAGCTCTGCCAATTTTTTTGTATATGGGAGACTTCAAACAACACCTTGTAACATGTTACTGCATAAGCAGGTTTTGGCATTTATTTTGCTGTCTCAGTTGTGAAAAAGGAACATTTACTAACATTTTTCAGCCAAAAGAACAGTGCATTTCAAAGTATGCTTTAGGTGTGCATGTCTATATATATTTATGCATATATAAAAATAATCTCAAAGGGGAGAGAAATATCCAGGAACATGAAGAAACTGTGTGACAGAAAAAAATGCAGATATGTCCAAATAAAGCCTACCTCTTGTGTAATGCCTTGATGCTCTTTTGCTTTCCAGGGAATACAGCAGCACTGTAAGCCAAAATTTTTGCTCTCTTCTCCACCGCCTTTAGAACTGTAGTTTCTGCTTTCTCAGTCAAGCTTGCATGTATATTTGAAATGATTATTCAGTATCAAGCACTGTTACATAGGCTGTGTAGTACACAGAAGTTCTGCCAATACTGCTCTTGTCTATCTTACTTGTTCAGTCACTGCCCTGATTCCTGGCAAAGACAATATTTCAGTTGCAAGGGACCCATAGCAATCACGTACTCCAAGTGCCTGACCAGTTCAGGGCTGGACAAAAGCTAAGGCATGTTGTCATGTCCAAGTGCCTCTTAAACTCTGACAGGCTTGGGGATCCTGAGCCCCAGCAGAGCCCACAGGGTCAGGATCTGGCATCTGCAGGGCTGAGCCTGCCACTGCTGCAGTGAGTCTGTGCCTGCTCCGCAAGCAGATGGAGCAAGGGCTGCCCATGCCCAGGAGTGCTGAGCAGCTGCACAGAGCACTCCGGGGCTGCATTCCCCTCCCTCCATCCTGCTGCCATGGGCTGTGTTTCCCAGTGACTGAGAGAGTGGGCAGCCAGCCATTCCCATGGCGCTGCGTGGTGTATCAAAGCAGCTTGAAGTTCAAGAGCATGGGGAATCCAAGGTGGCGTCCAGGGAAAAGAAAGTGTCCAATGCCATGTGGGGAGTGCACTTGGCTGCCTTACACACAAAAGATTCCATAAACACTGTGGTTTGGGGAGTTTTGGGGGTTGTTAGTTGTTTGGATTTTTTGTTTGTTTGTTAATTTTTACCAGTCACTGACCTTTGCATTTGTCCTGGTTCTGGCTGGGACAGGGTTACGTTCTGCAGCAGGTGGTGAGCAATTGGATGTGATTTGTATGCTCTGCTGTTCCTATCCCTGTTGTTACTGTTCCTTATTTCATTGCTGTTTCTAGTAAATTGTTCTTATCTCAGCCTCTGATCTTTAGCTCTTTGTGCCTCCAGCTCTCATTTCCAGCCCTCCACAGGGGAAGAGAGAGAGCTGGAGGAGGGGTGAGAAGGCTCGGTGGTCTGGGGAATTTCAGTGGGAATGCAGAATTGGAGAATACCATTCCTAAACCATGACAACAGTGCAGAGCAGAGCTGCCCTGAGCTCCTGTCCATCTAGATCTCTCTGCAAGGCCTTGTCCCTCAAGAGTGAACAGCACCTCCTAGTTTGGCAGCGTCGGCAAACTTGCAAATGGTGCATTTGGCTTCTGCATCCAGGCCACTGATAAATATACTGAACAGAACTGGCTCTGGAATTGAGCCCTGAGGAACACCAGTGGTCACCCTTCACCAGCCAGAAGCAGTCCCTTTCACCACAACCCTTTGAGCCCTGCCCTTCAGCCAGTTCTAGGCTGAGAAGTTCAGGCTGCTGCTTGTTATCACTACAGCATGTACACAGGAAGTATTATCAGAGATGGGGAACGTAAGATTAGAGAGCAGCAAGGTAGGAAGATGAATTAAAAAGAGAGGGCAGGGAAGGGTTGGCTAAAAGACATGACCAGGAAGAACATGAGGTGCACCAGCACTTGGGTAGGACAGAAACTCCAGTGGGGGTTTGATTAATTTAGGGCAAGGGAAAGGAGGAAAAGCAGCAAGGGACTGCTTAGGAAACACTGCCCAGGAGTGGCCACCCCTGCCATGCAGAAGACCCTGACAAACCCTTGCTGTGCCCAAGAGTGAAACCTCTGAAGCTCTGAGCACGTGGGACATCTGACCAGAACACCCTGCTGGGCTTACTCCCTGCTCAGCTCACCACTGGTACCAGAGCTCAGCTGGTAACAAGGGGGAGCATACACAGACTCCCACCACAACAGTGGAGGGCTGCAGGTCATCATTGCGCCAACTGCATGGAGTTAACTCCAGGCAATCTCCTGCACAGAGAGAGTGCCTGTTCCTGGAAGCAGTAATTCTTTACACATTGAAGCAACTTGCACCAAGACAGAAAAATCCATCCACCAAGAACAAGCTCACCCTAGTAGGAGTGCATTAGAGTAAGATGGACACAGGAGAAACAGTGCCAGCTCAGAAAAGTTACTGCAACAGATCCAAACATTTGGCATACATAGGACACACCACTCTTGCTTGCACTGGCAGAGTCACTCACTACAGCACCAAGGATGCAGTGAGACCCAGGTGTGGAAGATGGGCAGTGAGCAGACTGTGGTGTGAAGAATGAGTGCAGCATGTCAGCAGAGTCATGGGGGAAAGCTAGCAGGAACACAGGAGGTGACAGAACACCTGCAGTAACACCAATGACACCACAGAAGGACCAAAGGGCACAGCATCACTGACCTTTTCATGCAGATCCATCATAATGTGGTCAGGTTTTCTATGTAGGCTGCTAGTTGGTTGCATTTACCATGAGCAGCAAGAGACCAGGAAAACCAACTTTACTGAAAGCTTGAGGCCCCTTTTCCAGGACAGACTCACAATATTTGCTTCAAACCATTTAACAACTGCTGTGGAAGACAATACTCTGCCTTGAAAGGGAAAAGTTAACTTTGATGGAAACAGGATAAAACTCCAAATTAGGGCAGATTTACAAGAGCTCAAACTGCAGTTAAAATATTTTCTTCACAGCAGCTTGTACGTTCCCAAGTCATGCCTCTGTTACCTGATATTTTATATTACCAAGTTCATGTTTGCTTTTCATTATAGTTGTAACCCAGTATTGGTACTGGCACAGAAGTTAAGCTTGATGACAGCAATTATTTATCAGCTGTATAAATACTCTGAAAAATAAATCAAGGGTGAAAGAAAGCAAAGGTACCGTAGTCCTGAGAAGAAGCCCAACTTGAATTCTATGTTAAACATAAATACAATTTTAATAGCCCCATGTTTAGTCATTCAGCAATACAATAAAGGAATTACCAAAGACAAAGTAAAAAGAAATTTCACTTTAAGTCTGTTTTTATTGTGATAACATTGTTCTGAACATCAATAAACATTGCACTGAAGTGTGGGTTGCTGTACCCAAGACAGTCCAGTTTTAACAAAAACCACTGTATTGGTATGATCACAGATTTGACATTTTAAACACACTACCTTATTAGTGATTGGGTTGCTTAACAATCAAGTATTCCACATTTTCAAGATAAAAATGAAACAAATGACTGAAGAGAGTTTTCCCACCCTCAAAATAAACCAACATTTTAACTTTCATCTGGAAGTAATTAACACTGTAAAGAAGTCCCAAACAATTCTATTTAGTAAATTTTAACTCTGGAAACTAAAATTTCTTCAGTCAAAAGTGACACTTTAAAGGCATCTCAAATTCCTCCATCTGTGATATTTCATTAGGAATTTGCATTACAGTCATTTAAACAACTCATTCATATGACATCATTTTCTAGAAGACTTGCATGAAATATTAACATGAAATCTCATCTCTTTTGCATTTCCCATAAATGGATTCAGAGTTTGCTTCAGAAGTCCCATAATGGAGTTGACACAAGTGTTAAAACTTTTCCAGTTGAAAAGAAAAAAAGGGGTTTTGGAAGGCATATACTGATGACAGAAAGTTAAGAAGACATGAGCCAGGATTGCACATGCACTTGTATGCTGTTGGGAATGAAAGCCCAATCTTTTGAAGTACAAACATGCTTGGTACAGTAAATAATAATTAAAAAAATTAAATCCAGAAATGCATACCCTTTAAGCTGCTGATCTGTAAATCATTATAAAAATGGGTAATGTCTAAGTCGCTAACAAGTTTTGAATTGCAATGTTCCTTATTTACTCCCAGACAGGTGTCATTGACTCAGCCTTTGAGGGGTTCCAACACTAAGAGGATCTGCATCTTCAACAACACAGTCTCAACAGGGGTGTGCGTGTGCCCACAGCCAGGCACACTTAGAAGTTCCTCTTTCACAGAAAGAATGATGTAGCTTGCGCTAATTTTACATCAGTATAGCACAACTTGTTCTCAAACATTAGTTTCAGGCCACTTCTCTCCACTAAGGTAACAAAGGACAGGCTAATGAATAATTATTTACCCCCCTGCTCATTAATATTGTGGCACAAGCCCACAGTTTGATAGCAAAGAGATGTCTGCTCTAGAGTCAGTAAAGTGCCCAGCAGCCCCAAGAACACAGGTATGCAACGACAGGTCCCATATTCTGTCCCTAAACAGAGCTCACAAACAATCTGAAAAGCTTCAAATACAAGCCAGAGTTAGAAAAACCAAGCCCCCTGCCCTCATATCAGAAAGGCTCAACAACATTTACATTTTATCAAAAAACAAATATCAAACTGTAGGTGTTACAGAGAAAAAAAAATCAATTTTTTAAATTAAGCAACCTTTTGGACACTCCTACAATGCAAAGTGACAGGTTAGCAGAATGAGGAGCTCTCAACACACTTCACACAACCCCCATTTTCATAACAGCTGGAAGTACATGTATTTGGAGATATACCTGATACTATTTTTCCATGCTTCTCATTTACTCAGGTCCCCACCTTGAAAGCTAAAGCTTATCTTTATGACAGTCTGAAAAGTTGAAGGGAATTGAAAAAAAAAAAAAACAAAAAAGAAAAAAAACCCCACAAGTGAAAAAAGAATATTAACCAAAAAAGACACAGCCAAACCATGGTAACAATCTGTCCCATTTGGGAACTCATCATGGTTTCATGAAGTGCTTTTATTTTTAGAAAAGCTGTGTAATACCAGGGCTACCAAGAGTAGACTTAAGCATGGTAGAGCAAATTTTGACATCGACAAAAAGACGGTTTTAGGAAAGGCTGCTTCACTCCCTTTATGCAAAATAGAATCTTTAGATAGAATATTTAATCTTGTAATTAAAATACTTTATTACGCTGGATTCTTATTTATTCATTTTAAAGTATTTAAGTGACTTAAAAGCTCAAATCACATTGATATTCAAAGCACTTGGTGATCATGAAAATTTTAGTCACTAATAAAATCTATGGAATAAAAGGTAAAAAAAGGGAAAAAAATACATGGAATGATGTTTGCAAGCTTTTGACATTGAAGAAAATGCAAGAAAAAAGCAGTAAAATATCCTTTGAGTTGAATTCTGTGAAATCCACTTAAACACTGAGTAGACTGGTGACCAAGAACCACAGAAATTATCGTTCTCACAGTACAAAAATGAGGATGCCTTTCAATTCACTGACATGCACGACACACCGTGACAGGTAAGTATCTTTTTTTATCCCACTCTCCTTCTCCTGCTCTGAAAGAGATTCCAGGTTGATTTTGCTTGCCTCCACTCTTTATCCAGTGTTTCATAAATACAGGAATACACTAGAATTTTATAATGAGGCGAAAAAGTAATTTCATTTATATAGTGATTTCAAAATGCTCCCCCCACCTCAAGCAGTTCACCAGTTGTCCAGAGTTACCTGGCATTACATCAGAACTCCGGGTTAGGCCAGCCTGACAACAGAGAAAAAAATACTCCTGGAGGGGCATCAAATCCTCTACATGTATGCTTTCGCAGGTAGTAAAACCGAGTGATCTGGTGTTTGCGTGATGTTTAAATGACTGTAGTTTTTAAGCCCTTTGGGCTAGCGGAATGATACATTCTCACCATAGTTTTGTCCAAAATAAGTTAAATGCACTAATTCAACTGAAAAAGCAGCCACCTTTGTCTTCAAGTACTTTTGGAGAAAGAACAATTAGCTGCTTTTATAGCTGATAAACACCAGAACTGGAATGTAATTTGTTCACAGGCTCTGACTGGAACCTGAGTAATGACTAGCATGATGTTTGTGGATAACCCAAAACTTAAAAAAAAAAAAAGAAAAACACACAAAAAAAGATTTTATTCTGCTCTGCAGCATTTAACCATTCTCACAGCTGGAATCTCACTACTGAGTTGCATTTTCTTCCAGCCACTGAAAACCTGCAATACAGAACTCTGGAAAGACCTGCCGTAGACAATTAAAAAATTAAATACATAATTTTTTTTAGTATTACAATTCCCTGAATATAATCTATACATACATTTTACTGGCCTACACAGCATACACACACATACGCATTATCTCTGTGCTGAAAAAGGAAATAAAAATGCCAGTTCCCCAACTCTTACAGAAATGTTCCACGATTTTTCTTGATGAAATTTTAACATGACACAGCACAGCCTGAAAACAACAAAAGCCATACAAGTGTCTGAAGACAACTTTCATTTTTAACAAGCTCATGAAATAAACATTGTGTGTAAAAAAAAAAAGTAATAAGCAGAGTTAGTTTGAGCATGATTTGTACAAGCCCAATCTTGTACATGTAACAAAAGGCATATTTACATTTAAAGAGGAATTTTATGTCTTCAGAATCTGTCAGGCTAGTAAGGTCTGTACATTTTCTGTACTCTAGCTGAGAAAGAGCACAATGGTCTTAGGCTCTGGCTCCTTTCAAAAATGGCCTAAAATGCCCATCTGAACATTTAACCATGTTTTTCATTAATAGGTCTGACATTCTATTTGGCAGTTTTCATACACTTTTTGGCTTCATTTTAGAAAATATACTTAAGACAACTTAAAAAGAATAATCTATGTTTACAATAAGGTCTGTATTGATGAAAATGCAAAGTCATAGTTTACCTCAGCATTTAGTTGCCCTGAAGCACTTGGGTACCATGACCATCAATGACAAGCCAATCTCAAGTGCCTTAGAACAGGTATATAATAACAAGCAATAAACAAACAAACAGACAAAAAAATCCACACACCCTCCCACAAAAAATAGACAGTAGCTTTGCATTTTCTTTGTTTCAAAACCAATGGAATTAAAGTGATTTCTTTAGTAAGACTTACGGTACCAATATATAAATTAGCATCCTCATTAAGAAAGTTCTTCACATTTAAACTGAAGTTGAGTAGCTCAATATGAAATTCCATCTCCTGCTGAGAAGTACTTTTCAGGCCAGGTCATCCATGTTAAGATCAGGAAGAGGCTCTCTCCAGTAGCAAAAAGAGCTGAATTCTGGGCATGGAAATGCAGAACTCTGTTCTTTATTAATCAGTGGGAACACATATTCCACAAGCTCACTGAGTCTGTAATACCTGTATTAAATAAGAAGAATGACTTATTTAACAGTCTAGTCACTGTTCAGCTGTAGCCAAAAGCAGCTTTAGAAGTCTAGACCAGAAAGTTCTAGCCAAGTAAGGCCCCCTACCACAGAAGTGATTTTCAACTTTATTTTGCCAGTTTTCATTCTGAAAAGTTTCAGTCAAGTATCGAAAGCCCTAAGTCCCTGGCAGATAAGGTTTTGCACATCATATGTTAAAGGAGATCACAGTCATAAATGCAATTATTTTATAATCCCACTTCTAAACACTTTCTTTAGTTGAAATAACAAAAATGGTCTTACGAAGATTTGTTTCCCTTAGTCTGTTCTTGGATCAGTTCACCCTTGGGATTCACAGTAAATATTCTGCAGTCTGGAACTCCCACTTGCATGTAGGCATATACATCCTGCAAAAGCACCAACACAAGTACAGGCTTCAACATTTCCTTATTGAATGGGATAACAAGCAATTTATCAAAGGAATGAGAAAAGCTGATCCAAAAAGGCTACAGTGAAACTGCCCCTTAAAGTCCCCAAACAACAGTAAAAAAAACAAAAAAACAACCCACCCCCAAAACATACACACTGACACTATAACAAAATATTCCCCCTGCCCCCAAACAATTCCTGCGCCCAAGCCTAGGACCCCAAACATGCACAAAGTCTACACCACACAACACCACTCCCTGTGACAATATTCTTCTTACAATACCCCTTTATCTCCCAATTACAGAAGCACTGAGCTTCAGAAAAAATACAGGAACCGTAGAACTGGGAAAGGGATTCAAGACTGCAAAGCACTGAATTAATGCCCTTAGGTCACAAAGCAGTTAAAAATACTTTAAAAAAATTTGGAAAGGTGGCACATATTTAATAAAATTCTGAGAATACTAATGCATATTTGCAACCTTTCTCAAATAAGCAATTGTAGCAAGTTTTATTCAAGGTATCTGTGTGGCTTTTCCCAATCAAACTCATAAAAGCAGCAGTGTCCCATTTCCATATTCAAATTTTCATAAACACAAAAAAGAAAAGCCTGTTCATTTTGCTTCTCAAGTACATGCATTTTAACCCTTCAGTTAGAAAGGGGCACTTACATTGGGCCTGTTTCCAAAAGCAGCATAGAAAGGCTGTTTACTGGGAGCAAACAAATTCTTGATATCATTCAAACATTCGATTTTGAACTTTTCAGGCTTCTTTTCTATCACTTCCCTAAAATAAAATTTTAACAGTCAAATTCTAAATCATGATTTGATAGAAGGCATCCTCCTTCCCCCATTTATCTGATACTTATATTCTCATTGTTTCCTGTTGCTAGCACTGGTAGTTATACATACAGTGCTACATAGCTCTCCAAGAACACTACAAGAAACAATTGAACATTCCATTTTCCAACATCTACAGTGAATACTGTGCATAGGCTAAATACAGGTGACAATGGAAGGCTCAGCTGTGAACTGCTTTTTGTAGCTGACTATCTGAATCAGAAGATCTAATCAGGTACACATAAACGTACTTGCTACAACTCCTGTCTCTGACAAAACTGCTAAGGCCCATGGCATTAATGGAAGTTGCTGTTGTTATATCTGTGACAAAATAAAAACCAAATGAACAAAAAACCCCAACAAAATCTAAATAAACAAAACCCCCTCCACAACCAACCAACCCCAAACACTATTAGCTCCTCCCATCAAGAAGGTAGGCTACAGCTGGTCCAAAAAACCCGCTGAGTTGAACCATACCTAAACTCCATACTTTTTTTAAAGCAGCTGTATATGGAGCAATCCCAGCATCACAAGATCAGTTCACGTGACACTCTATACTCCCCAGATTTTTTTTCTTTTCTCTCTACCTTGTGTAGTAGCACTGCACTGCAAACCTTGAAGATATGCTTGAAAAAGACAAAAATGTACTGATATAAGCTTAACCTGAGAGTCATCAGTCATGGACTAGATGAATAAGAGAAGGGAAAATGAGTTTCTCTTGGACTGATCCGTTGTGTTTTGTAGCCACTTCTAACATGCCCACAGGAACAGAAGTATACAAGTGAAATTCAGACAAAACAGAGTTTTTAAATGATCACTAGAGGGACATCAAGTCTCAGTAGCAAATATAGTCCAGAGTAGAATGTTTCACTACAGCTGTAATGCCAAATATTTTTAATCTACTCTTTCTCTGAAACGGGGAGGGAACTGATACAAGAAATCCCACATGCTTACCTATGAAAGGCAGAAAACAAACTGCTGGGGGACAACATGAGAGGGCCCCTGGGGAGAATTGTTCCTTTGTCATTCACCCAGTGCAGGTATCCTCTGGTGATATCTGCCATCCCAATGGCACGGGCGGAACAGTACAGGAACTTGTAGCCATTTCTAGAAAATAAGTTACCAACTTAGTTCATATTCCTGCTGAAGTTTCTTTGCAAAGCTAAGTACACAACTATAGCAATGTCCAGAGGCACCAGTTTAGGCATTGAATAGCTGCAGAGCTCTGCACACACACAAGGAAAAGACTTTTATATTGTTATAAGAATCTGCAAGCCATGTAGTATTTTATATACATGACTTAATCAAAACTGAGAAACAGGAAGTGCAAGCAGAAAAGGGATGGTAAAACTCAGAGGACACAATTAGATAGACTAGACTGTGTTTAAGTTAAGTGCCACACTGGTTTTATTCAGCTTCTTTCAGCCCAGCTCTAGGATGACAGCAATTATTTAAATTATCTGCATCACAAAATAATGGGTGCCAGATCTCCTGTCTTTTTCAGGTTGTTGGCAGAATTTGCAGTGCAGAGTGAATGACGGGTAACAACAACCATTCATTAAGCCCCTAAATTCTTCCTGCAGACTTTGTATATTCATCTGCTACACAGATTTCTATACAGTTCCTGCATGCACAAAAGGCTTGAGTGTTTATGTGCGTGTTCAAATACTTGATTCAATTTGGCAAATAACTCCAAATGCTCTTCTGTTATGCACTGAATAAATAAAAAATACCACCCCAAGCCACCCAAACAAAAACCAACAAAACAGTAACATTCATGTTATCTCCCATGAATCAAAAGGGGCCACATGAAGGCCAACAATAGATATAAGACCCCAAATATTTTTGTGGAAAGAAAGACCACTAAAAAACAAAGATAAAAGTTGATTATTTTAATTTAATTCTGAAGTTTGTAACAGTTGATCATCCTCAGTTAGCAAGTATTATTTCTGGCATCACTGTGTTTTTGAAAAAAGTTATTCCAGAACATAAAATCTAAGCTATGGAGCGTTGACCTGGCTTTGGAAGCAAACCCATTAAACCAGAAAACACTTATGCACTGGAAGAACACTATTTAGTTTTAAATTTATGCCATATGATATTTCTGAAAGCCTTAGTGACCGACCTGAGTTGGTGGAAAATAGATATGCATGTTTGAGAAATGATTTCTATTACGGTTCTCTTTTGTATTCATGAAAATATTACACACAGTTTTTAAAAAGTAAAATGCAGAACAAAATGTCTGAGAAGGAAGTTAGTAAAAGTGGTTGCTTGCATTCCTGTAAAAGTATATATCTGTGGAAAGAACTTAGTCTCATTTATGTATGGCAAAAGTTGTTCACTTGCCAGCATTTCGACCAGTACATTTTAATAAACTGCGTCATTTTTAACAACCATCCAATTACCTATATGTTAATTGACATATTCCAGAAAATCCTAATTGTTCATAGATTGCATACTCACTCATTTATGGAATGATAGAGTTTTGCAATGCCCTGATGAGTCCAGTCCTTGCCAAACTGAGGGAGGATATGTCCCAAAGCATCAGACCTAAAAGGAGAATCAAAAGGTACCTGATACATGATATATGAGTTTTGTTGAAGACAACCACTAATGAACATACAATTTAGAAAGAATATTTACAGAAATATTTCTGCAGAAGGTCCTAACTATTTACAAAGAGAATTAATAAATAGTCCAGACAGAGCAATTAGTGGGGTCATTCAATACAAGTCAGTTTCCAAGTTAACCTGTGGCTGCTAAACCTGGGGAAGTCTAATAGAGAGAACAATCATATGGTAAATGTTATTATCTTGGCATTATTCTTTTAAAGTACATTTTATAGTTCGCTTTAAAGGCAAGTGCAAATTAAAACCAAAGCAGCATTATTAATGAACATCCTTTAATAGTTGTCATAAAGTTTCTTTACCTTGTTTTGAAAAGCAGGATAGGATTAATAAGGCAAGATTTTAAAAAAAAAACCCAAAGAAAGAAAAACCGCTAAGATACTTACTTGGTTATTGTTCCATCAATGTCTGATATTATGATTTTATCATTCCAGTTCCAGAGGTATATTGTTCCTTCACAACGACAAGTCCCTTGATACTGGGTTGTAATACTAAATACAACATCATTAGGGCCATCTCTGAGCTTCAACTTTGCCTGTAGAATAAAAATGATTGAAAATGTAAGCTGCCCTCCCTCTAAAATTTTTATGATTTTAGAATCAAAAATGAGCTGCACAAAATGCTCATATACTCTTCCTTGTCTATTCTGATTAACTCATCAGAAAGTGAACCATGGTTTAACACTGGCACAATGGTTCTGCTGTCCAAGCCTGTTGCAGCCTGGGTACATGTGAATGTCCACAGTTCTTGTACTGCCTGCAGCCGCAGATATTTCACTCTCTGCCACTTTAATTCTTGCTACTATGGCAGACTTGCAGCACTATCAAACTGAACTCACAGTTTACCATAGGATACAACTATATTTTCCACTTAGTGGATGCTTTCCTCAAAATTCTTCCCTGATGAAAATCACAGATTTAGACAGTAGCAGAACTAACTTGTAAATTAGACCACTGTGAATAAATGGCACAACAATTTAAATGTATGCTATTACACAGATGTGCAGATCCCAGGATATCCAAACTGCAGAAGCAAACAATGCCACTTTTCTGGCAACATCTTAATACAGAAGCTTAATTATGGAACTTCATAAAAAATTACTAATTTTTAATCCAAACAGATTCTTAAAAAAACACAACAGAAAAAAAAATTATCAGAAATTCCCTGCAGCTGCCTACGCTTGCACAGGAATACACTTTAAATTTCTTTTAAAAGTATTTTTTTAAGATTATGAAGCATTCTATGCACAAGACAGGCATGTCACTTACTATTTGGTCTGAAGACAGTCTAAGAGACTTCTTATAAGATGTAACATTCCCATGGGGTGGATGCTCTGCTGGGGCAGTATCCATTTTCAGGGATTCCTTCAACTCCTGGGATGCTTCATCACTAGAAGAATCATCCTCTGGAGGCCTAACGTGACATCAACCAGAATAAATGTAAGCTACATAAAATCCTTCTTTATTGGAGTAAGATGCTTATGCCAGAGTAATTTCTGCTTATGCTGAGGATTTGCTGCTACCTGATAGCACAGATTAAGGAAGCCCACAGTCCAGTGAATGCCCAGATAAAGACAGTGCATGCCAGTAAGCAAGTAAGACTTGGAATGCCAGTACTGGTGGAGGTCTAAACATGACTGCTCCCAGCTGGCTCCACATACAATGGGTTTAGTAAAGACAGTGGAAGGTGGTCACAAATACTGTGTTGATGAATTAGGGAAACTGCAAATGAAAAGAACACTGAATGGGTAGCAGTGCTTTGTTTTTAGAAAAAGCTGCCTCAGTTACTATGGCATTTAAACTGTGGGTGTTAGTGGAGTAGCTCACCTTTTAAGGTTATTCACAGACTTATTTTCCTGCTCATTAGAGATTTCAAGAGTAAAAGCAGCATTTAGTTTTTCTGAAGTATTAAATCACAATATATTTAGTTCTTTAAGTATTCAAGACACCAACCTTTACAAGTACCTTTGCAAAATCATGCAAGAATATGCATATGCATAATAAATACCCTAGAATAGAAGAGCTTTGGGCTAAGCACTGATAGCTGTCTACCACAACTTGGGCAACACGTGCACTGTGATTTATACTACTTTATTGTTTCGATTATGTAATGTTACAAAAAATTCCACATGGTTTAAATTATTAATACAATATTAGGCCTTCACAAAAGAAAATAATATGACAAAGTGTATCAGAAACAATATCACTGTATTTACAGAGCAGTGATCTATTGATAAAGGTTGCCATATATGTATTTGTTCTGTCAGTTCTGTTATAATTTAAGAAATAAACACAACAGCCTTTAGGAAATAACTGTAGTGTATTTGTAGTACGTTACTACTGAACTCTTCATTCAAAAAACAGAAAAAAGAAAAACAAAAGGAAAAAAGGCACTATTCAGTCCACAGATAAGTCTTCAGACAGGAACACACCTACTATTAACTTGCTCTTTTATAGTTGCTGGCAGTTCATTTGCTCTTTGTGTCTCAGTTTTTCCCTCTTTTGCCTCTGGTATCTAAAGCAACATAATAATAGAGAACATATTGACATTTTAAGCATTTTAAACAAATCCAAGTTAAAAACAGCTACCAAAATAGTACATAAACTATATTAAGTCTCAGAATCACCATTCTACACAATAATTTCTAAAAGTTATTTGACAAAAGGATGCTTATGAAGAAATTCTCTATTAAAGCTTTTTCTTATTTCAGGAAACAAAACTCTGTGCCAGAAATCGGGAACTGCTAGTTTAACATGATGAATTTAGCATTAAAAGGAGCTGTCAACCTTTAAGCTTATAAATGCTTTTTTGTGGTAAAGTAAGTTTAGGGCCCATACTCAAGGTATTGAAAGCTTAATTTAGTCTAAAATGGGGCGTCTCAGCTTAACTATTATGTAGTGCAGCACCTACTTATTCATTTGTGTGTACATTCCTAAAACATATTGCAGTGAGTGAAGGGTAGCTCTGATAGCTGCTTAAGGCTTAGAAGAAAGAATGTTAGAATGTGCAAAGATGGATACAATAAATTTTTTTGAAGCAACTAATAACGCCTAATAACTAATAACAAGGACTACAGTATTTGAGGCTAAATAAACAGATGCAGCTACAGCTACTGCAGTATCAGCTGGCCATTAGTGACACTGAACTATATAAGCAGTTTTGAGGTACTTCTGACAAGTTATATTTTTTTCCTCTTTTAATAACTAAGAGGGAAAAAAAAAAAAATCTCACAACAGTCACCTGCTTAGTCATGCTTTCTTTCTTGCGCCAGAACCACCACCTTCCAGACTTCTTTGGCATCTTTTCTTTGACCCAAGACTCAACAGTAGCCTGCAAAATTAGATGTGTTTTTATTTAGTATAAAAACCAGAGATAATCAGGTGTTACTACATACAAAATTTTCCAAGAAAGTATGCATTTATCTATTTACCTTAGGCAAACTCTTCTGAAAGACCTGCAAACTCAGAATCATCGGAGCAGCCAATGCCCAGTTATAATACCTGTTTTAAAACATATTATTGGTAAGACATTACAAAATCTGTCTACAGATCAATAAATATTAGCATGAAATCCAGTCCTTGTGTTGATGAAAATACATATTTGCTGCCAACCACTTACAGTAAAATTTTATGCAAGCAATGTCTTTTACATATATGCAATTCAACATCAATGGCAATTACAGAAAAAAAAAAATCTCACTTAAACTAAAGCGAAATTTAATGCTAATCTTTGGTTCAAACAGATTCACACACAAACTGCAATGGAAGCTGAGAAACGTGCTCACTTCAGAGACCAGATTTGAAATGGGATTTTCTATGACATAATTACATGACACAGAGAATTTACCTGTTATAAATCCGTATTACCAAATTAGGATTGTCTATGAGTCCAGGGTTTTCAGCAAATTCATGATAAGTAATAATATGTTCCATGAATTTTTCTGTAATAGAAAGAGACTTTAATTAAAAAATAATACTATAAAATCCCAAGATGCTTGATTAGACTACAGCTAGGAAAACCCCTTCTGTCATTTCAGAGTCTCTCCTGATCTTGCAGCATCACTGAAGATGTGCTAACTGAGGCCCACCTGTGACTGCCTCCTCCCTACAGAAGAAGCCTTGGACCACTTCAACAGTCACAGTAAAGAGCCTTAACAAATTAGAAGAGGAAGAATAAGGAGGAACTAATTTAATTCAAAGGCTGGAAAAAAAAAGCCTGCTTATCTAGGCAAGTTTTCTTCAAAAATTATGACGGCGGGTAAGGGGCCTACATACTACACTAGAAGAAGATGGGGAAGGGTGATGTCAGCTTTTCAGATTTGAAGAACTACTATCTCTAACTAGCATTTTCACAACTAGTTTCTATATATGTTTACAGAAATCCATGATTTAGTGGAAAACCCCTGCAATCAAGACATCCATTTTCCAGTCAAATACAGTATTACTACCATGTTACCACAAGACCTGAGTCTTTATTAATAAGCACCTAAATTTCACTTAATGTTAGAGACTGGATGACCATTTTAAAAAGTAATGTTTAAAAAAGCTCCTAAAAGCTCCCTCAAAAATTCATACAACTTCAACAGTAAATAGACTAAAGCATTAAGAGAAAAATCAACTAGTAAAAATCTGTAGGTTAACAATCATTTAGGATAGAAGTAGAGCAGAAAAACAGAGTCCAACACAAAGGGGTTTTTTTAGCACTTGAATAAACCTGAAAAAGAAGAAAAGTTATCAGGCAATTGGAAAGAAGATGAATTGTTAAGATTTACAAAGGACTAAGCAAGGACTGGCAACCAGAAATTGATGTAGCTGGTCAGATAAATAATATATAGTATAAAAAAGAAGACAGAAAGCTTCTCAAGACATCAAGTGTTAATGTGAGGTTCAATTCTGCTATCTTGGCTTGGCAAATGCTTGAGAATTTAAAAAAAAATGAAAGATTTTCTATCCCCTGTGAGCATAGTAATAATCCAAAGTTCCATAAGGAGGAAATCAGAGCAATCAAGCCACTTCATCTGTTTAGCTGCCTGAGCTCTGTTCTTTTTCATGCTTTAGTCTTTTACATACCTTTAGAAATATCTCCATTTTCATTGAGACCTCCACAAAGTGAAAGTGTAACATCAGGCAAGTCCATAGCAGAATCAGACATGCACTCTGTACCACTATCAGCAGCAGCACTTCCCACTGATTGGGGTGACTGGGAACCAGAAAGGGTATCTGACTCTGTCCACTGCCTGAAGCCAGGATCAGAATCACTAAAGGAAAGTGAAAAGGATTTTACTTGCAAAAAAAATGTACAGATCTTGGGTTACAGAACACACTATATGATTACTCCCTCCAAAAATCTTGCTTTTGCATTTTAACATCATTTCACAACATAAATTTAAAACAAACCTAACAAAAAAAAAAAAAAAATACCCAGATATACACACCCACACCAACCCTTCATAATATTAGCAGACTGTTTCCAGTTTTTCTAACACTCCCTAAACCGGGTAATAACTACATTTCTTGCCTAAACTGGATTTAAATGAAGAAAACATCCTCTACATTCTAATTCTACAGAATAATACTGTGCTCCTCAATCTTTACCAGAAAGTTGTAAAATAAGAAAAAGGAAAAAAAGGGCACTGCTTTTAGTGGTTTTAGAACACTTCTGTTGCAAAAAGTACAACAGAAAAATGTAATTTTAAAACAATCACGTTGTGATTTAAGGCTGGAATCACTAGTTTGATCCACTGAAAAGTTTACAATATGGCTGAACAAGAGTACTGGTACAAAAGCAGTTTAAATCTACTCCCCTCTGTCTGCAGAACAAAGGTTCCACAAAGAGAAAAACTACCTGTAATCACCTCCCATGTGATCTTTCAATGTGTTTTTTGTCAAATTAGACTTTTCACAATGAGGTAAGTACTGAATACTTGAGAAAAGCCTAAAAACCTCAAGTCCAATTCTTTTTATCAGAACTGGCACATAATAATACATGTAATGACTCAGGTAATGCAACTGCAGAATTACCCCACATTAACAGCATTTCACTTCAAAATTACCTTTTGGGAAAGTAGAGTGCTGCAACTTCAGGTTCCAAAGCCTTTAGGTCATCCAAGTAAATATCATCAGGGCCTTGATGATGACTTCGCTTGTGCACCCCTGTTAATTTTAACAATTAAGATTACTAAACTGAAGTTACCCAGACACGTTAAATACAAACATAGTCATGGAAGATTCAGGCTTATTTGTATGATTTTTAAGTTCCAGAGTTTCATTATAGTTTTAGTCAGATAAAATTTGAAATAGGAAAAACTGAAAAGGCACATTTACACTTTTTCCTACTATGACCTCAAGTTTGGCAGATCACAGTGAGGGCAAGAACCAAGAGCTTTATTCCACACCTTTCTTTTTTGAAGGAGAGTCAGTTTTTGCTGTTGGCTTTGTTTCCGGTAAAGGATCCATCAATATTCTGGAATGATGATCACCATGATCACCATCCAATGGCAATGGAACTTGCGGTTCTACGATTGCAGAAGCAAGAGAGTCTTTAGCATCCATCTGCTTAAGGAGAGGATGAGTTCTTGGCTCAGGTTTCAGTACTGTACAGACAGAATCTTTCACATCATCATCATCTTCAACTTCATCAGAGCTGAGGATGACCCTAAAATGAGTCTTCTCTGATGGAGTAATGGTAGCTGTTCTGCAATGTTCCAGTTTTTCTTTCTTACTTATCTGAAAAACAAAAGTCTAGTCAATCCTTTCACTTCACGCGTTTGTTTTATTCCATTCAAAACATTAAATTTGTACTTGTGGTACAAGTTCTCATCACACAAGGAAACCAGAACATAACTTAAACAAGTATTGTAGCAGCATAAAATATGTCTCACCATATTAGCAAAGTTCCCTGCAAAAGAATTTTCACAGGAGCTTATTTATAAGTTCCGTAGAGAAAGTGGCATAGAGGAAGTGTTGATGACGAAACCACAGCAAGGAAGAAGCCTAAGTGTGGATTTATCGGGCCTCAGATATCAAATTTACCCTTATCAAGGCTACAGTTCCCCTGGAATGAAATAGAACTTACTCTACAATAAAGAAAATTAATTTCTTAAGTTGTTTCCTTCAGGTTCTAAATAAAAATCAAAAAATTTCAGACTCTCACTGCTAGGTTTTCTGGGATTACTTTGCTGAGCAGCTTTTGAACTCAAAAAAAGGTGACTCTCTCTCTGCTTGCCACAAGGGGCTGCTACTTCCCCATTTCAGCTGTATCTGAACAACAGCAGCAGATTTCCAATCCTCTTTTAGGACAGTCTTAAATATGTAGAAGTCAGTTACAAAGTTAGAGACAATAAAGTCATTTACCTTGGTTGACTCTGGGAATCCTCCCCATGTCCACTCCATGTGAGATTCAGATCTGAGCAAGCTCTCAGCAGGCTTAACTTCTAGTTCTGAATCACTTTTAGGGCAGACTTGCTCAGAGAAAGGGCTACCAAATAAATAAGAATAAAAAAAAAAAAAGAAAAAAAGAAAAAAGAAAACCAGTGTTTAAAATGCATTAATGCATTTTTGTGCAGCTACTGTTGGTAGAGTTTTCAACAGCTTAACAGAGCTTCAATTATTTGGCAACATGGCAAGAAGCCCAGCAGGGTTTTCAAACGGTGAGAAATTAGGTTAAAACCAAAATCACATTAAAGACATTAAAGGACTTACATAGTAATCACACTAAATAGATTCCTGCACTGCATTTGCAGTGCAGGAATAGCTCTCCCTTCAGCCCATGTTCCATTTTTCAAACAAAACAAGTACAAAACTAAAAGGTTTATTGAAAAACAGGACAGAAAATAGTTTTAAGTTCCTTACCTGTGTAAAAATATAGCATTTCAGCATGCCATGTAGAGATGTGAGAAATAGAAATCTTCCAAACATAACTCACAAGTGCACAAAACAACACCAACTCCCCATGCAGGGAAAAAAACATTCAGAAGATAACTTAGGAGAGGGAAAGGAGATTATTTGAAAACTTCCTTCAGATGTGTTTGAACTACATGACCTTTAAAATCCATCCTATTTTTCCTACAGTGGTTATTATCCATAAATCAGAAACAGTCTTCTGAAATTTACTTCAGCCAAGATTACTTTTAAGCCAGAAGAACACTCTACAAAATGCTAGAAAGGATTTAAAAATAATTTTGTACTTGGGATCTTAGAGATTAAAAGAAACACAAGGTTTTGTCTACCTTTCCTTGAAGAGGGCAATTATATTGCATATTATAGAAACACTGCTCTTTTTCCACTTTGACATTCATAATATATTATGGTTTGAGTTTATATAAACAAACCTCAGTATTTCAATTTAAACTGTAGGGACCAGAACTAGACACAGCCCTCCATGTGTGGCCTGACCAGAACTAAGGGGAGAGAGAGAATCACATCTCTGTCTCTGACAGTAATACCCATGGATGCAGCCCAGGATCCAGTTTGCCTTTGTTGCTGCAGCTGTGCTCTGCTGCCTCAGGTTCAACCTGTCCCCCAGGTCAGCAAGGCTGCTCCCAGCCACACAGATCCCAGTTTGTACTGGGCTCTTTGGTTGTGTCATCCCAGGATTTCACACTTGTCTTTGCAGTTGTTGCACTTGTAATTTGTGACTGGTTTGGGTGCTGGACAATGTCTTTGAGGCTCCCTCTCCCATGAAAGGTTGGGCCAGTTGAACTTTTGAGGTCACTTCCAATTCGGGTTGTTCAATGATTTAAATGCTGAAAATTTTAAAGTAACTCCCTACAGGTATTTAATCTATGGAAATTTTTTTCCCATACAAAATTCCTGCAAGGATTATTACCTAATTCAGTACCATATATCAAACTTTCTGAAGGTTTGAGGAACTCAGATTTTGTAGTATCATACAGGACTAAACTGTGATCACAATTCAGACTACAAAAAATAGACATTACACAGACCACAATCCAAACAGTAAGAATCCCTCATACTGCTCTGAGAGGGCATCTCAAAAATCCAAGATATCAGGGCATTTAAACATCTCTACAATGGTGAGTTGTCACCTCGGTTGACTTCCAGCCTTCATCACCCATGGACACAGAAAACTGGTATTTTCTCCTCTCAGTTCTCCATTAACAATGTCATACAGGAATCACATTTTCTGTACTGTTAGAAGGGCTTGTTTAAAGTGACACACTGATGAAAATACATTTACACCTTTGTTTTCAGGAAGAATATGAACTAAACTTTCCCTGCATGTAAAATAATTTATTCCATCTACTCCACAAGTCAACTGGAAGCCATGCACAATATTAACTTGTTTCTAAGATTAATTTTTAATATTCAGCAGTTTCTGCAAAAGATTGAATAATTCAGGGCTTTGGGACCCTAAGTCTATTCTACTTTCCTCAAGATATGTTTTTCACTGTCACTCTCAGGCAGAAATGTTTAGCCAAAAGACCCATGCTTGTAACAGGGACCTAGTTGTGCCAACATTGCCTGTTAAAACAGGAAGAATACTGATGGAATCAGGTATCAAATAGTTAATGATTATGCTTTCCATCTCATTATACTGAGTAGGACAAACAGAAGTGTCTTCATGGAAAGGACTTGTGCTATTTTCTTCCTTGAGCTCCCTGCAAGGGTTCTGAAGAGCAAGACAACCAACTGAACTATAAATTAGTTAGCTTTTTCAGATCTCCAAAAAGGAGGTTATTAAAACCTCCCATTTCTCTTCCTCTGTACAACAGCTATATAATAAAAACTTTCTTTGATGGCTTAGGAGAAGTAACTTAAAACAAAATTTCTCTTTTCTTAGATGGCTTGCATCAGAGAATCCCTGACCCAACATCCTCCTCAAAGACAAAAAGGAAAGTTGCCAATTTCTCTGTTGAACTGCAATGTGGACTGGGTAGCTTTTTGTTAAAAAAAAAAAAAAACAAAACAACCCCAGAACTGTGAAAAGCCTAGATACCTCACATGAGGCACAGAAGATTTATTACAGCACACTGGCCCCATAATACATAAATGAGAAGAGATGCATGAATTATCTATCCTAGATATAACCTGCTAGTCTATGTTAGTTCAGAGTTTTATAAACTGAAAATTACTATCAGCCTCCATGCTACAGTCATCTAGGTGATATAATCCATACAGCAACATCAGTCCCTAGGGTCAAACACTGTGACTTAATTTCAGTCACAAACCACGAATCTTTGGAGAACATTTGAAGACAACATCTTATTAAGTGTAATTGAGGATGTGGTTGTCAGCCCAAAACATAAAAAGGAATGATGGCATTTCCTGTCCAACTTCTTCTGTTCATTAACAAGCTATGCACTGTGGGAATTAGCAGGCACCAAGCATGGTGTGGTACATTCTGACTCCACTGAGGCCACAGCTTGCAAACACCTGAAGCAGAGAGATCATACACACTTCAAAAAGTATTGGCTAAAGGTTGAACTCTTCCATTCTGCACCACGTACTGATGCAGAAGAATAAGTACCTGTGCACTGAGCAGGTAACAAGCAACAATGGCCCTCATGGAAGCCTGACCAGTAATCCTCACTGACCTTGTGAATGTATCTGCTATAGGCAGATTCCTCCATCAAGCTGAAAAGCAGTAGAACTAGACACTTGCCAAAGAGTTCAGATGAATCAATATACTACTTAGCATGCTATGTGAGATATATATGCCCTCTCCTGTATGTCCAAGGTACAGGGAAAGTACAAAATTTACCTCAAATACTACCACATATGGACAAAATGCTTTCTTATGCATATAGAGATTGAGGTTAGAGTAGTGAAATCCAAAGTGTGAGCCTTGAAAAATCTACAAACTGAGTGCAAGAGGAATAGCATGAATGCCAGAAACTGAAGAATGTACTTGAATGTACATACGAAAGTGAAAATTGGCCAGCAAGCTGTATTATGCCATTTTTAAGAATCCACAGTCAGCTGATGATGATTTCAGTATCTCTGGACAAAGAAAGATACCAGAACTCCAGCAAATTTCCTGTTCTGAAGTGGAATATGATTCAGCTTTAGGATCTAGCTTTACCTTGAGCAATTTGGATTACTTCACACAGTAAAATGTACCTTAACATACTCATACTTTTGTGTTCTGGCAGATCAAGTATTGCTTATGCTAGGGTGACTCACAGGGAACATACTCGTTTTCCACACTCTTCTCAGCTTGAGGGAGTATTATCACCTGCATTTCCTCTCCTTAACAGTGAAATAACAGGTTTGTAAAGTTCACGAAGTTTCAAATTAGTATCAAGTGTTGCATTTGATATCAGAGAAATTGTGCAAGTTTGATAAGTTTTACAAAGCAGAGGGAAAATGAATAAAAAGGCATAGTTATTTTTGTTTTATAATTACTCATCATTATACAAATGATGACATTACAAAGTGACTTACTTCTCCAGAGGGGACCAGTCTCCATCAGATAAGGGGTAATGGTCCTTCGAATGATAAATCAAGGATTCTTTTTGTTCTTCACCCTTTGGTGATGAATTTGAGGATCCTCTGTGGAGACACATATGACATTTAAAGTCAGCTATAAGAATTCTGTGTTACTAATTCAGTAAATTACATGGATGCGATTAAAAAATCTAAGAGCAAAAGTAAGCAGTGTATAGCTTAAAGGATTTGTTGTTTGCAAGACACCTTTACGTAACTTAGAAAGTATTTAAAATTGTTAATAGTTGAAAATATTGCAAATTTAAAAATCTACTACTCCTGGAAGTTACTACTGAAGAAATCACAATAGCATAAATGATACTAGTCTACATAAAAAATGGTTAGTGATTTTACTCTACACAGGCAGATAATATTAACAAAACACAAGGATGAACATAAATTTTTACACAGTAAACTTTACTATGTGAACTTTACAATCACTGGAAAAGTTGAACTAGTAGGGTTAGTTTTGACAATGTATATTTGACAAATTAAACCAGTAAGAAACCAGGGCTAGGTATTAGCATCACAATTTACCCCAGAGCTTACAGAGTAACATCAACATTACAACAAGGAGATAAAATAATGCACTTTTCTGAACAGTGAGGTTTGTTTTGCACTGGGAAGTCTACTCAATATCTACATCAAAGACCCAAACCCAACCAACAGTAAGACCCACTGAACAGGCATACACCCTATTTTACACAGAAGTCCCCTTGAAATATTACCACCATAAAGTATTTCAGATCTTTCTACAGCTTTCTGACTTTAACTGAATAAATATCTATTCTCAGGATACAACTAATTTGTTGGAGGTTAGATCAAGGGCATCATGGGTATACAGTAGATAAGACTACAAGGAAGACATGCCTGGAATTTGAGTGCAAAATGGAACAAAAATTATTTTAATCCATTATTATGAAAGAAAAAAACGATTTTTATTCCAGTGCACAGTACACTGGATTTGTTTTGGAACGCTAACACTCATTTCTCTTACGGATGGAGGAAATAAAATATTTTGCTACTATCAAACGTGTAAATATTTAGAATTTGCACGCCAACTCAATTAGACAGTAAGCAGTTACAGTGATCTACCTCATTTGCACAAGTCTTTCATTTGGAAGACAGCCTAGGTTATGGTAAATGCTGAACTCTAAAAATGTCTTTTTACCTCAACTTCTTATTCTGCAGTAGTACTCTTAGGAAACCTGACGATGCTGCCTGACTTAAGATGAGAACTGCAGAGACTACATCCTCTGTATTCATAAACTAAGTGTGACAGAAATACATTTCATACTGTTGTTGTCAGCAGTACTAAGTATCTTCAATGGAGGAAAAAAGTATTTTTGAACAACTAAGTAAACACACAAAAAAAAAAAATTAAAGAGGTCCTCAATATCTTTACTTCAATGGGGAGGGAGGCAAGATGACACATGGGTGGTACTGAACAGATTTTATTCACTTGAAATTAGCAACAAAAAGGTTCATACAAAGGATGCAAAAAATCGAATTTAACTGCTAAGTGGATAAACACAAAAGTTAAAAATCCAAATACAGTAGAAGACTATTGAAAATACAAGGGGAAAATCAGTATACACCAACTTGTAACTTCCAGTTGCACTATTGTAGTCCTGAGTTTCAAGCTGAATGTGTTGATGTTAAAAAAGGGTTCTTTTCCCAGGCTTTCTTCTGGTAAACAGAAGAACAATGTTTTGTAAATATAGAAATGTTTACATTCTTTCTTATGGGAC